>APFE031693035.1:0-174135 GCA_000404065.3 Pinus taeda
CCAACAGCCGGCAATTGACGGAAACCAGAACCTTTGTGAACGGCAAAAGCAATTATTTTAATTTCGGGCAATTTGAATTCTCATTTCCGAGGGTTCTTCTCACGATTACGCAGGCGGAAGAATTTTATGCAGGCAAAATTAGTTGGTCCCGGCAAATCTCCATTTCCAAAATTGCGCTTCACCTACACTGAATCGATCCCGGTTGGAGTAGATATGTAATCTGTCGTCGAACTACTTCGCAGACCGCTAAATTCAGCATATTTATGTCAAGACGACTATTCTGAGCTCAAATTTGATCATTTTGACCTGGAATTGTCCGAATTCGAGTCAGGTTACGAATTCTGACGAATTTGCAGTAAAATTCGCTAGTTCTGAGCTTAGCTTCACTGTACCGAGGCTGAATTTCTGGTATTTTTAGCAATTTTCCCCTGCATTTTCTATAAAGGCCAAATTCGTGATATTTTGAGCAATTTTGCCTTGAATTACCTGTAAAGATGAGCGTTGTTGGGCTCGACGTTGGGAATGAGAACTGCGTTGTAGCTGTAGCAAAGCAACGCGGCATCGACGTGATTCTCAACGATGAATCCAAGCGGGAAACCCCGGCGATGGTGTGCTTCGGCGATAAGCAGCGGTTTCTGGGCACGGCAGCGGCGGCCTCTGCAACGATGAATCCGAAAACCACCATTACGCAGATCAAGCGTTTAATCGGAAGGAAGTTCTGGGATCAAGAGGTCCAGCACGATCTTGCGCTGTTCCCCTTTGAAGCCTCGGAAGCGCCGGACGGCGGTATTCTGATCCACGTCCGGTACTTAGAAGAGGACAAAGTATTCACGCCGACGGAAATCTTAGGTATGCTTCTATCGCATTTAAAGGGAATAGCCATGAAGAATTTGGAAACATCGGCGGTTTCCGACTGTGTGATCGGAATACCGGCCTACTTCACAGAATTACAGAGGCAAGCTTACTTAGACGCGGCCTTCATAGCCAATCTAAATCCTCTCCGTCTGCTGCACGAGTCCACTGCCATTGCCCTTGCATATGGCATTTACAAGACGGATTTGCTGGATACCAATCCAATTTACGTTGTATTCGTCGATGTCGGCCACAGTGATACGCAAGTCTGTGTTGCGGGCTTCTTGAAAGGTCATCTTAAGATCCTCTCACATGCCTTTGACAGATCTTTAGGTGGCAGAGACTTTGATGAAGTTCTGTTCAATTACTTTGTCATAAAATTTAGAGAAGACTATCAAATTAACGTAACCGCAAACCTCCGCGCAAGCACAAGGTTGCGGGCTGCCTGCGAGAAGCTCAAGAAGGTCTTGAGCGCCAATGCCGAGGCTCCTCTTAATATTGAGTGTCTGATTGACGAGAAGGATGTTAAAGGTTTTATCAGGAGGGAGGATTTTGAGAAGTTGTCATCTAATTTGTTAGAGAGGTTAAAAATACCTTGTCAGAAGGCATTGGCTGAAGCTAATATGAGTGTGGACACAATTCATTCCGTTGAGGTGGTGGGATCTGGTTCTCGTGTCCCTGCCATATTGAGAACTCTGAGTAGCTTGTTCAAGAAGGAACCGAGTCGGACTCTGAATGCTAGCGAGTGCATTGCTCGAGGATGTGCCCTACAATGTGCCATGTTAAGCCCTACATTTAGGGTGCGTGATTTTCAGGTATGAACATGTCTGGAACCGTTAGGGTGCGTGATTTTTAGGTATGAACATGTCTGGAACTGTGAGGGTGCGTGATTTTTAGTATGAACATGTCTGGAACTGTGAGGGTGCGTGATTTTTAGTATGAACATGTCTGGAACTGTGAGAGTGCGTGACTTTTTTGAAGGGTTGGAACTTTATTCATGCATTTGTTTTGGCGGGTGTGTATCCATTATGTTGTTATCGGTTTGTTTTCTCAAAGTTTTTAATGCTTCCTTGCCCCTTTCTGCCAAATTTAATATCCTGGTAAGATACAGCATGAGTGATTTGAATTAGGGTGGATTCTGATTCTTCAAAGTCCACTAAATTCTAGGCACTAGGTTGCAATAGATTCTTCATTTATGCTCAATAAGCGAAGTAAGGGGGCCATTTTTCACAACAGTCAAATAAATAAATGTTGGAATTGATTGACAACAGTTTTGAACATTTTTCTGTTACAGAATTTAGTTAATGTTGATTTGGAATATCCTAAGAAAATTTAGTTAACTGCATTCCAACTTACTTGCAAATCATAATACAATCTAATTCTCAAACTTTTCCCATGGCCTTAAGATAGTTAAGTTCAACAATGTCAAGGAGGAAGTCTGGGATTGAGAAGATGCAAATACACTGCACTGGCACACATGTATACCCGAAAACACATTAGGACAACTATATCACACATTATTATACGTATATCATGACACACATATAGACACTCATAACTAGTATGGACTTGTGTTAAATAATTGACATGATATATACCTAAAATATACAAGTCATCCTATATTTTAAGATTATTTGTGCATCACTGGATTGATCTTTGTGCCTTGAAGGCCAGTAGTAGTTTTGCAATCTAGGCTCTGCAGGCCTAAAAAGTAATTTCTTGTGGGCCTATAGTGGGGGTATGCTATGCAGGCTTGCTATCTTTATAGCTGCAATTAGATACATTATTATTAATAAGAAAAATAATTTAATAATTTAATTAAGGTTAACGGATCTCAAGAAGTCGTCTTGGCTTGAGAAGAAACTTGCCAAAACATGAAAAATTAAAATACATCATCACTTTGTGAAATGGCTGAACTGAATATTTATTTTTACTTGAAATATATATGTCCACTGGAAACCTGTCAGGCATTTCTCCTCATTCTAAGGATGGTACCTCGGGTAAACTGGATTCTGCAGAAGTTTGAGACTTTGTCAACAATCTTGTGATAATCATTACATTCAACAAATGGCGGGTGAAGAGCATCATGTTAAAATGTGGGATTTGAAACTGGGTGGGAAGGATAACAATTTTCCTTATAACAACTAAGGCTAGACCAACTTGAAAATATATGAGCATTTAATCTGCACAGAGCTGTTTAATTAATGAATCTTGGACTGTGTTCCTGTATGCCTTGCTAATGGCCTATTTAATTGGTTTTCTATATTCGGAGGGGTCACAACATGGCTGCAGGAATATTTTTAACAGGCTCCAAATAATCAAATCCAAGATCGTCCATTGAAATTATTAGAAGCAACATAAAACTAACTGGTTAGTTGAAGTCCTTTTCGAAAGAGTCAGGGCTTGTTTTGGATTTTAATGGGCTCATTTTGTTATGCTCTTTAACCTGCAAGGCGATACAAGAATACCAAATATGCACAGAAATATACCCAGAACATAGAACAGTGAGAAATAACAGCAGGTATTTTATTGTTCAGAAAGTAATGTTCACTTGCCTCTTCGAGGGGGCAGCCTCCAATAGAGTAGAGCTCGATTACAAAATAAGACACGATGCTCCTCGCAGGGAGTCTCTATCCTTTATATGTGACTCATACTTGCAATACCATGGAGCAATACCATGGTTCTTATTAATACCATCTATCTAATACCATGGCCCATTTGCAACTAACTGTGGTCCCGTCATTAAATGCGGGTTAACCACTTACAATTATTAAATATGGGCTTTATTGACTCTTTACTTAACTATAAACTAATGACCGATCCTACTACATAAAATAGGGGGGTTAGGTTGGACCCTAACATGCCCCTCCCCCTTAAGACTAGCCTTGTCCTCAGGGCTGAAGCTGCGGAAACTGCTGAAGAATAGTGGCTAGTTCCCAAGTTGCATCTTCCGGAGAGGTGTCTTTCCACTTGACGAGGACTTCCTTGATCATGCAGTCACGCAGGTGCCGTTCTCGTGTGTCTAGGATCTGTTTAGGTTGGAGCCAGATGGACCCTTCTTCATCCAATTCAGGTACACTGGTTTGAATTCTGCGATTGTTCCCAATCACTTTCTTGAGGCATGAGACATGGAAAACTAGATGGATTTTTGCAGTGGGTGGCAAAGGTAGCTTGTAGGCCACTTCTCCAATGCGCTGAAGTATTCGATATGGTCCGTAGAATTTTGGAGATAGTTTCTGACAACCCTTGTCTTTTAGTGATGTTTGCTTATATGGTTGCAGCCTCAAAAATACTTGATCCCCTTCTTGAAATTGGCGTTCTGAGCGATGCTGATCTACCTGTTGCTTCATGCGGTTTTGAGCTTGATGAAGATTCTCTCTAAGATGAGCTAGCATGGTTGTGCGGTTCTGTAGGAGTTGATCCACTGCTTGTACCTTTGAGCACCTCTTGATATAAGAAGTAGGGGAAGGAAGGAGTTGACCATAAATTGCTTAATAGGGAGTCAGTTTGGTGGTGGCATGATAGTTGGTGTTATACCACCATTCAGCTAGAGGTAACCACTGTACCCAAAGATGTTGCTTTTCTGAAGTTAAACACCTAAGGTAGGTTTCCAGACATTTGTTGACTGCTTCAGTTTGACCATCCGTTTGTGGATGATGGAAGTATTGAGTTTTAGTTGGGTACCTTGTAGCCTGAAGAGCTCCTACCAAAAATTACTGGTGAAGATCGGGTCACGATCAGACACAATAGAAGTGGGCATGCCATGCAATTTGAAGATATGATCCATGAAAGATTGAGCGACCAAAGTCGGTGTAAAAGGGTGGGGTAGGGCGCAAAAATGAGCATACTTGGAAAGTCGGTCCACAACCACCATGATGACTGACTTGTTTCCTGACTTTGGAAGACCTGTAATGAAATCCATATAATCCTCCGTCCATATTGATGCCGGGATGGGCAATGGTTGTAATGTGCCTAGTACTTTGACTGTCTCCCCTTTGTGGCGCTGAGAGACATCGCATTCTGCTACAAAAGTAAGAATGTCATTTTTCATGCCTGTCCAAAAAAATGATCTTCTAGTGCGAGCATACGTCTTCTGAAAGCTTGAATGTCCTGCAGTGGGGGATGAGTGCAACTCCGCCAAAATGCGGCTTTTGAGGGTGGATGTTGGTGATATTACAACTCTGTCCTTGTAGCGAAGAATCTCATCCTGCCACGAGTAGCCCTTGGTGGAAGTTGGATCTGCCTGCAATTGAGTAATGAGTTGGGAGAGCCAGGGATGTGAAAACCATTCCCTGCGAGCCTCTTCAATCCATTCTGGAATGGGAAGGGAAATTGCGAGCAGGGTACTTTCCTCCTCAAATTGGCGAGATAAGGCATTTGCTACAATATTTTCGCGCCCTTTCTTGTAAATGATCTCATAATCTTATCCCAGCATTTTGGCGAGCCATTTATTTTGTTGTGGTGAGGATAGGCATTGCTCCAAAAAATATTTAAGACTATGATGGTTTGTGCGGATTTGGAAATGTCGCCCCAATAAGTAAGGTTGCCAGGTATCTACTGCATGTAAGATGGCCATCATTTCCTTCTCATAGGTAGATTGTCCCAGATTCTTCCCACTTAGTTGTTGGCTTGTGAAGGCCAATGGTCGACCTTCCTGCATTAAGACCGCCCCAATACCTGTACCCGAAGCATCACATTCAATGACAAAAGATTTGGTGAAGTCGGGTAGTGCTAAGATTGGAGTGGAACACATGGCATTTTTGAGAGCTGAAAAGGCCTGTTGTGCTTCATCATTCCAGAGGAATGAATTTTTCTTGAGGAGTTGAGTGAGGGGCTTCGCAATGCGACCATAATTGCGGACAAATTTGCGATAGTAGCTCGTGAGACCCAAAAAGCCTCTCAGGCTCTCCAAGGTCTTAGGTTGAGGCCAATCCTGCATTGCCTGGATCTTTTTGGGGTCCACCCTGACACCTTCACGCCCCACAATGTGGCCCAAATACTCAACTTCTTCCATGCCAAAAGAACACTTGGACATCTTAACAAATAATTTATGCTTGCGTAGCAGTTGCAAGAGTAGATCTACGTGCTGAAGATGTGCAGCCCAAGTGCAACTGTAGATGAGGATGTCATCGAAGAAAACAAGGACAAATTTTCTGAGATATGGTTTGAGGAGGTGGTTCATAAGGCTCTGAAAAATAGATGGGGCATTACAAAGACCGAATGGCATGACCAGGAACTCATAATGGCCTTCATGAGTTCTGAAAGCAGTCTTTGGAATGTCGACTTCTTTCATGCGAATTTGGTGGTAGCTTGAGCGAAGATCTAGCTTAGTGAAGTTTTGAGCCCCATTTAGTTCATCTAGCAAATCATTAACAACTGGGATGGGAAATTTATCTTTGACTGTCAACTTATTGAGGGCCCTGAAGTCTGGACACATATGCCATTCCCCATCTTTCTTGAGCACCATGACCACCGGTGATGAATAAGGACTAATGCTACGACGAATGACGCCTGCTTCCAAAAGTTCCTTGATTATTTTTTCGATTTCATTCTTTTGGGCGAACGGATATCTATATGGGCGCACATTTGGTGGTTGGGCCCCTGGGACCAAAGTGATGCTATGATCATGTTCCCCTCTCGAGGGTGGAAGCTCATGAGGCTTGTCAAAGACTGGCAGATGGTTATTTAAAATCTGTTGCATCTCAGGATGAATCGGCAAAGAATTGGGTTCGACGGCCTGGATGGCATTAAATTGAGCTATAACTCCATGATGGCCCCTTTTTAACAATTTTTCCATCCTATGTGAGCTGATGATAGAGGGAGCTCCCGCCTGGAGTCCGCGGAGGATATGTGTGGAGTTGTTCTGCTTAAAGCTCATTTATAACTCCTGGAAATCCATTGATATTGGCCCAAGTGTGCGAAGCCATTCAGCACCGAGGACAATGTCGCGCCCTCCCATGTGTATGGCAAACATGTGGGTCTTCCAGTGATAATCCCCCATTTGAAGTTTGACATTTTCACAGCGGCCGTCACATTTCATTGTTCCCCCATCCGCAATTTGGATTTGGAAGTTAGAAACTGCTCGTACAAAACAATGCACTGCTTCCGCGACTCTTAGATGGATAAAATTATGTGTACTTCCACTATCAATCAAAACTACTACTGGGCAATGCTTAATAAAACCTCTGATTTTGAGAGTTTGAGGTGAAGAAATCCCTGCCAAAGCATGCAGCGAAATAACTGGTTCGTCAGGGACATTGTCCTTCTGGTTGTCCTCTTCTTCCTCCTCAGGTTCCTCAAGTGGTGGGGCTTCCTCCGATGAGCTGTAATCAGTAGCACCAATTTGAAAGAATTTGGGCTCCTTGCATTTATGACCTGAGGAGTATTTTTCATCACAATAGTAACATAATCGCTGCTTTCTTCTTTTTGCCATTTCTGCAGGTGACACCTTTTGAACCTTAAGGGTTTGAGTAGTGCTGTTAGCTTGTGGGGGGCGACCCTTGGTGGTGAAATTTGGGCGATTGGACTGGGCCGCTAACGCACGTTCAACGTTACGAGCTACCTTGCAAGCCTCCGACCATGTGGGAGGGTGGTGTAGTCAGACGTGAGCTTGTATGGCCTCTTTAAGACCACTGATAAAACATTCCGTGTAGAACGCATCTTGGAGACCCATAGTGCGGAAAGCCTAGGCTTCAGAGGTTGTAATATATTCATCCACTGTACCAGTCTGTCGGAGCTTAGTGAGACGACCCAAAAAAGTATAGTCATGGTCAAAGCGCTCTATAAGAGCTTTTTTGAAGGTGTCCCAAGTCAAGGGCCTTCCATTGCAACGTTCATGTGAGATTCCACTTTTTATTTTTGATATTTTAAACCCTTAACTTGCAGACCAAATTTCCGTTGACTAAATTTTACACAGCTTATGATCAATAAGAGCTTGAAAACAACATATTTTCAAGAAGACTGATTTGGTAAATTTTCTAAATCCTTAAACTACAAATATGAGGTCTTTGTTTGGATCTTGTAAAAAATTATTGCAGATTATCAGCTGGCATATCATGATTGGAGATTACTGTAAAATAAACCGAAGGATCGACCTTTAGGCATTAATTTTGTTGTGATGTATTGTGTTTGTTTTGTAGCAACTGACATGCATGTTGTCTACTATATGGAATTTGTTAGGTAATTCCAACGTGTCTTCATGAAAAAAATTCCTTTATGCAGGTTGAAGATTCTTTTCCCTTCTCCATTGCATTAAATTGGAAAGGACATGCCCCTACCTTGGAAGCAAATGAAGGAAGTGTAGCAATGCAATCAACTAATGTTATATTCCCAAAAGGCAATCCAATACCCAGTATCAAAATAGTGACGTTTCACAGGGCAAGCACCTTCACTCTAGATGCTGTTTATGCTGATATGAAGGATTTGCCACTTGGAACGTCTCCAAAGATCAGCTCTTTCACTGTAATCATCTCTTTCCATTTCTTTGCCTTTTTTGAGTGTGAATGTGTGTTTTATGGAGTATTATTCCTTAAACCTGGCAGTAGTTTGTATAAGAATATCATTGTTTCAATGTTCTGTCTGAGTAATGCTATTAAGAATTTGTTTAGTGCTCATTCGTTTGTTTCTGTACCTCATCATTGAATGCATTCTTTTTAATGCTCATTGCTAACAGTTATCCATATGTTAAATTTTAAAAATAAGCTACTGCTCTGAGCAGTTTTAGGGCAAATGTCAACTCTGGTTTCAAGCTCCACAACCTTAGCAATTCTTTTGGATTCTTTATAGGCACTAATTTCCATTTCGATTTTCATATCTTCCTGCTTGTTTCTAATTTTTAACATGTTTCAGACAAGTTGGTGTACCCACTTAGAGCCAGACTTGATGATGCTTCATTTCTTCCTGGTTTCAAAAAATTTGAATATTCTCGCTTCTAAGGGCCCTTCTAGTTAAAGCATATAAACTGGATTCACTGCCATTGTGAAACATTCCTTTTCCAGTTGAAAAGTCAATTGGAAATTGGATCATTACATACACAGTGATAGCTGATGAAGGGTGTTTCATTGAGCTTGAAAGGCAAACTTATGATGAAATGTTTTCACAAATCCTCACAGTGAGCACAAGAGCCTCTATTGGCTTCCATTAGTTTTGGATATAAATCATTAACATGGAAGATTAAATAAGAGTTGATGTTTTGACTTGATCGCTGTGATTGACTCCATCATGGGAGCATCATGAATAACCTTCGATTAGGGATATGATAAATGATTCTTGGCCGTTGCTGTTTTATCCCCATTGCTACAGCTTTATCCATAGCAAGCCGTATGGACTGTTGGAGTTAACTGCTCTACATTATTTATCATGAATAGCCTTTGATTAGGGACACGATTAGCTATTCTTGGCCGTTGCTGTTTTATCCCCACTACTACTGCTTTATCCATCACAAGCTGTTTGGAATGCCGAAGTTAACTGCTCTACATTATTTAGTTTAAAATCTCTGAATGGAACTATTTTATTAATGCTTATGTGCAGGTGAGTTAGGGGATGAACATGATTGTGTATAAGGCTAAGCTAAACCTTGTTGAAGTGAGCCCAATAGAAAGGAAAGATGTTCAAGACCCAGGGATGCTAGGTTTATAATTCTATGAGCTTAGTTCCTTTCCTGGCATTTTTTTGGAATAATTACTTTAAGTTTTAATACAAAAAAAGAATGTACAATTTGTGCATTTTATGGAAAAAAGACGGGCTTCTATGTAGCCATCACTAGCTAGTCCAAAATTGGGTGGATCCCCAAGAATGTTGAAGCTAATAGTCACGTAGGCATACAATAGCATTAATAAAAGTCCAGCAGTCATAATACCATGAAACAAAATAATGTTTGTGCTTTTAGCACTCACATCAAGAGGCACATACATCAATGAACATAACTCAAGCAACAGTGGGGATAAGTCCCATATCAGGTGGGGGATAATCCTGGTCCTTGGTGGTTGGACCCATCCGTCATTAGCCCAATCAAAGTCTGGCATGAATGTTCCCTACTTATCATTTCCCTGCTCAAGTGTCTTTGGAGGTTTCTATGCCTTAGATATTGCAAGAGCGAGTTATGGAGAGGGGACCAACTATGGCAATGCTCTCTTATTTCTCAAACAACCCAATCAGTTGTATGATGAGCCTCACCTTCAACAAGTTTTGATTACCCTAGAATGGGGCAAAATAACTTGAAGAGTTGATGATTGGGTCCCTGATAATGGTGTAGTGGGCACCCTGCCAATTCTCCAGGAACTAGTGTTGGGGTGCCACATCTAGCTCCATTTTCTACACTTGCATTCTGAGTTGCATATGTAAATTGACATAGATTAGCAAGCAATTATACTAGGAAGAATTTTTAAAAAGTCGTGCTTTAATAAAACATAGCATCATTTCTTTTCTTCCAAATGAGGAAAAACACTTCTATCTTGACTTGTTGTAGTGCCATGTGAAACTCAATAGCCTAAAGAAGTTTTCTTTGAAGATGTTGATGTTCTAGAAAATGGAGGTTTGGAGGAGTTGAGCACAAAATTTAGTAACCAAGTTCCAAGTGGCCTTGGCATGTGGACATTGCTAGAAGAACTGTTTAAACCTTAAGACTTTTGGGCCTACCTTCTAAAGGACACTTGGAATGAGGAATGCCCAAGAAAGTCTGTTTGTTACCAAAAGCAAAACCCTTGGAAAAAGGGACTAGTAAAAGAAGGCCTTTTCGTGATCTATCATTGATTTTTAGACATTGCGAAGTCGAAATAGCCAAGCCCTTTGTTTTGACTTGAGCCTCTAGAGCTTGTTTAAACTTTAATCGACCATCTAAAATAGTCTTGTTGACTTCATTGACCTTGGGAAGAGTTGTCTTGCTCTAGGAAGGTCTCAGGAGGAAGTTGGTTTAGCGTTTTTGTAGCAGCTACAAGGCCGAAATCACAAGGTTGAAGTTGCAACATTGAAGTTGGCAGATCGAAGTTGCATTTTGAGGTTGGTTGGTGCAGAATCGGGATAAGACTTGTTGGGTGGCTGACTTGGTATGTGGAGAAGGACTTGGTCTAGGGTTTGGGTCTTTCTGTCTCAATTTTGAAGCAGGTTCTATAAGAAGAGAAGAGTTTACTAGGTTTTCCCCTTAGAGGGCTTTTGCCTTGGCTAAGAGTCTAATTTTTATGTCCTCTGTTGTTGCTGTTTCATTCTCAATATTTGTTTGATGAAAAGATCTAACTAAAGAAATCAAGAAGGATAACTAAGTTTGCAAGAAAGTATTAAGGTAAAGGAAAATAAGAATCAATAAGTTGCCACATTGCACATTTTCCAATATGGAATCAGAGCTAAGGTGAACAAGGAAGGTAATTGGAAGGACACTAGAGGGAATTTCTTCTCAAGTGGAAAGAAAAAAGAAACTCTCAAGTAAAGCTTGAAGAAGAAAGCTTGAAGAAGGATTGTCTCTTGAAAGGGATCTAGTTGAAGACTCATTGGTAGACCTTTTAAAGAAGCATCAAAAGATCTTATCATTCATCACTCTTGAAAGCTGTTGTTGGAGGAATCCTAGGAAACATCTTTCAAGGAAGTCTCTTCAAGGATCTTGAAGGCATCATCAAGGATAATCTTGGTTATCAAGTAAGTATCATATTATTACATCATGTTTGAATCTATAGGTCATTTGGGTTCTTTCTGCAAGGAGAGCAATAAGCTCATTGGAGCATCAAATTATCTAGCATGGAAGAAAAGGGTTGACTTGAGACTCACAAAACAAGAAGTAATGGAATATGTTACTGGGGAAATTACTAAACCTAGTAAAGACAACACACAAGAACTGACAAAATACAAGAAAGGGGAAGTAAGGGCTCAAAGGTCATACTTGAATCCATTAAAATTCTCTTGTTCCATTTGTCACAAATTTGAAAGCTTCCAAGGCTATGTATGACAAGCTAGTGAACTTGTACTCTATAAGTACATCAGGACAAAAGATGTTTTTGCCGAATAAGCTATATAGAATGAATAAATCAAAGGATGAGGACATGACATCCTTTCTCATGAAAGTCTCTCAACGAAGAGACCATTTGCAAGGGCTTGGGGAATCAATTTCTGATTCGGAAGTGACCATTCGTGTACTAAATGCATTGCCACCAAAATGGAGTAGCTTTGCAAAAAGCATCTACTCCAAGAAAGATTCAACTCCTTTTGATGAGTTGTGGGCTCATTGTATTTTGGAAGAACCAAGGATCAAGGTAAAATATGACATTGGATTAGATGAGTAATCTCAAGCCTTTCTAGCTTGAGTCAAGAAGCTGAAGAAGGGAAAGTTTGGAAAGTCCAAGAAGAAAGACATGTCCAAGGTTCAATGCTTTAATTGCAATGAGTTTGGACACTTTAAGAGGCACTGTCCAAGACAACAAAACAACAAGAGAAAGGAAAGAAGCGAAGCTCATGTAGCTGAGGAAGTAGGAGAACATGAGAAGAAGCTGAAGAAGGAAGAAGTGAAAGAACTTTATTATTAAATAAGGCATCTTGTTTGTCAGGTTCTTGGTAAAATTGGTCTTGCCTTTAAGATAACATGCATTGTTGTTTACTTTAGAAGAGTCTTGATTTTGCATAACATCATATAGAAAAGCATGTGATAGTAACATATATAGAGCATACTTGGATTGCTTTGTAGAAGTTGTCTAGTCTTTAAGAATAGATAGATAGATCATTTTGCATATTGATCATCCAGGCATTATCTAAGATTATGTTAGAGGTAGTCATCTTGCTTAGGTGGATCATCATCATCCTAGAAAAACCATCATTATGGAAGGTTCTTGGGAAAAGCACTATGACGAAGTTAATATACATTCCATGTAATGTGGAAACAATGCTGGTAAAGGGGTGAAGAAATGCAATGGGTCAGGATGTAGGCTCTTTGTGAGATATATATATATTATATATATATATATATCTCAGGATGTTGTAGGAGTACATGATGACAATTGACCCAAGTTCAACTGTATGAATGGAAATGTATGAAGAATGTTGAGGGAAGCTCAATATATGGTACCTGGCAGCTGTGAAGTCAAGATATGTTCATCTTAGGATTAAAAGGTAGCCGTGCGAGAAGATAACTTGAAGGTCAAAGGAGATCACTTTCATGAGGAAGCTATGATCATCTTGAAGTTTGGTAAGGCTCAATGCAAAGTCTTCATGTTAAAGATGAAAGTGATGAGCAAGCTGGATCTTGTCTCAAGCCTTTCTAGCTTGAGTCAAGAAGCTGAAGAAGGGAAAGTTTGGAAAGTCCAAGAAGAAAGACATGTCCAAGGTTCAATGCTTTAAGTGCAATGAGTTTGGACACTTTAAGAGGGACTGTCCAAGACAACAAAACAACAAGAGAAAGGAAGGAAGCGAAGCTCATGTAGCTAAGGAAGTAGGAGAACCTGAGAAGAAGTTGAAGAAAGAAGAAGTGAAAGATCTTTATTATTAAAGAAGGCATCTTGTTTGTTAGGTTCTTGGTAAAATTGGTCTTGCCTTTAAGATAACATGCATTGTTGTTTATTTAGAAGAGTCTTGATTTTGCATAACATCATAGAGAAAAGCATGTGATAGTAACATACATAGAGTCTACTTGGATTGCTTTGTAGAAGTCGTCTAGTCTTTAAGAATAGATAGATAGACCATTTTGCATATTGATCATCTAGGCATTATCTAACATTATATTAGAGGTAGTCATCTTGCTTAGGTGGATCATCATGATCCTAGAAAAACCATCATTATGGAAGGTTCTTGGGAAAAGCATTATGACAAAGTATACATTCCATGTAATGTGGAACAATACTGGTAAAGGGATGAAGGAATGCAATGGGTCAGGATGCAGGCTCTTTGTATGATGGGAATAGAAGCATATGAATGCACATTAAAAGTGACTCTTGGATAAGATTCATGTAGAATCTTGTAACATGCTTAGTATGATTGTATGATGCTTAAAAGAAAAATTTGACTTACTTAAGGATGTATAAAAGATTAATACTTTCTCTAGAATACGTAAAATAATGTTTAACATCCAGTATAATCTTCGAAATAAAAAGTTGCAACTTGGTAATCAAATTCGATCCTTGGGCACTCTAATGCATTAAGGAAGTTTTGAGTGGAGATGGTCAATGAGGATGTTGATGGTACCAAAAGGTCATCATGATGAGGTAAGCCTGATTTTCATTTTTGTTGGTTATTTGGTTAACATATTATTTTACTACTTGAAGAATGTTGCAGGAATACATGATGACAATTGACCCAAGTTCAACTGTATGAATGGAAATATATGAAGAATGTTGAGGGAAGCTCAATATATGGTACCTGGCAACTATGAAGTCAAGATGTGTCTATCTTAGGATTAAAAGGTAGCCGTGCGAGAAGATAACTTGAAGGTCAAAAGAGATCACTTTCATGAGGAAGCTATGATCATCTTGAATTTTGGTAAGGCTCAATGCAAAGTCTTCATGTCAAAGATGAAAGTGATGAGCAAGGAAAGATGACCTAGATCCTGTCACAAGAGCAAAGAATGAAGATGGCTCCACAATACCTCGAAAGAAAGCAAGCTCGAGACAAGAAATGCGAAGGAAAGAGGGAGCCAGGTAGCTCTGGAGAATTGGTAGTTGATACTCTCATGGAGACTAGCTATAAGGCTTGTGGCGTTGACTTCCATTATAGAAAGGAAGTTTGGATTCTCCTTTAGATTTGTGAGGGAGCAAAGGAGTCTCCTTGAATGGAGCAAGGATCGATTCTCCAATCAAATGGGAGAATAGGGATATCCTCTTTGGTTGAGAGGGAGTGATGTTGGACATCACATGTGCATTCTCCTCTTCAAGTGATGAAGAGAGAATGATAGAGGATTGGATAGGCATCTGTGGTTTCCTTGAGGATATAACATTCAAGAAAGGAAAGCTACTGCCACTCTTTAAGAATTGGACAAGCATTCAAGAGAAGAGTGGTCGAAGAGGACTGATATTATTTGAGGACTCAGGTATGGAGATCCAAGATAAGAATATTCCTAAAAGGACAGACCTTGTGAACATTTGGATGGGGTATGTGCCTTGTAGAGGTAGTGTGGTATCACATGTAAAGCCTCCCATCATAATGCTCTTGAATGAAGTGGAGCTTGTCTAGTTAGGCCTCAGAGACAATGTTGGTCATAATGACGATGCTTACAATATGGCTTATCAATTCGACTCTTCTTATGAGAACTCTTCAATCTGAGAATGATGTTGTACAATTATGAATACCTCCCTAGTTAAGAGGGAGTGTTGAGAAATGTAACTAGTTTCGGTCATAATTGTTGTACTCATTTCAATATGTATCCTATGTAACAAATAAGAGAAGAAAAGAAAAGAAAATTATTATTAAAGCATGGGTTTCATGCTCTTTATTGATGGTCTTCTAGGTAAAAGCATGTTCATCATGTTTCTAGGGTTTGTTAGGTCTTAGTATTTATTGTCACAAGTCAAAGGAGTCAAATCATGTTTATAAGACCCTTCTGAGCAACATGTAATTGTAAAAAGAATTATTTTCGAGTCTAGAAAGTTCTGGAAATTCCAAAAGTACAAGTTGACCTAAAGGAGGGAATTCGACCCCTTGGAAAGGCTATATAAAGAAGCAATTCGATCTCTTTTAGCACACCCACTCACTCCACAAGTTCGATCTATCAAGAAAGAATTCAATTTGTAGTTGGAAAACATGAAGAAGAAGAGCAAAGGTCTAGGAGAAGGAAGAAAGACGAAAATCTTGTTTTTGTGTTCTATCTCTCTCACATGTGCGAAGTTCTAGGGTTTCGAGTGGTGCAAAAAAAGGTCGAAGTTGCAGGAGGACGAAGTGCAATATCTTGTGGTTGGAGGGAAGAATATCCTACCTTGACCTCGTTAACCTTGGGAAGAGTTGTCTTGCTCTAGGTGCTGGGATAGGGTTTCTGTGGTAGCTACAAGGTCGAAATCACAAGGTCGAAGTTGTAGTTTGACGCTAGTTGGTGCAGAATCAAGATAAGACTTGTTGGAGGGTTGACTTGGTACTTGGTCAAGGGTTTTTGGGTCTTTGTGTCTCAATTGTGAAGCAGATTCTATAAGAAGAGAAGAGTTTACGGGATTTTCCCCTTGGATGGTCCCTCATAGAGAGCCTAATTTTTGTGTCCTCTGTTGTTGCTGCTTCATTCTTAATATTTGTTTGATGAAAAGACTAACTAAAGAAATCAAGAAGAATAACTAAGTTCATAACCAAGTATTAAGGTAAAGGAAAATAAGAATCAATAAGTTGCCACATTGCACATTTTCCAACAAGTTATTGAAAATGAAGCATCTTCTGATAAACATTCGTTGTTCTAGGGGAATAATCTTGGGTAGGAAGTGCTTAATGCATATGGATAAAGCCATTTGGAGAATTTTGTTAAGACATTCAAAATAGTTATTCGTATTCGTCTCTAACTATTTACATATTTAGGGTCTCAAGGTTTAGGAATAATTTGGATCATTCCTTTGTTTAATAGGTAATGATTGCGTTTTAATCATAATGGCTTCTTTGTAGGTCTAGAGTAGGTTTTTCCCAACAAAATCCCATGTGGCCTTGTAAAATTCACACGGTAAGTTGTCTAATCCCTATGATTTATCTTTAGCCATGTCTAAGAATGAAATTTTCAGCTCATCCAACTTTTGTGACTCCTTACACATTCTTTATTGAACATCTAGACTAGTTTACATTACCACTTTACGTTCCTTTATGATGATTTCAGTCCAGAACCCTATCCTATAATAGTTGACAAATACCTTGATATCTTCTTGCTTGCTAATTTATTTGGTTTTGTTGGAATCACTCACAAAAATAGAGAAGAATTAGATGAATGTGAGATGCTTTTCTTATTCATATGATACACATTAATATAATTTCTGTCACCCTTGGTTTCGTATTCCAAGAGGTCTCTTGGACTTCTAGAGATTGTTGGTATTTGCTTGAGGCTTTTCACCTTTCTCTCAAGTGAATAGGCCAAATTCACATAAACCCAAAGGATTATGATTCCAACATTCACCCCTTAATTTGAAGGGGTGTATATGAGTCCAAGAAGAGAGTTAAAATGTAATGTCCCCATCTGCTTAGGAGACATAAGGAAGGGGATAGACTAGCTTAATAAGGTTCCTATAGGCTAGGATAGCAAAAACTAATCAAGGGAACACGATTCACCTAGGAGAAAACATTACAAAAGCTAAAGTGGTGAAAAGGGGACAGGGGTCTTAGGCTAATGAAAAGTCACCTTTAAATTATAAAGTGAAATCCCACCAAAGTGACTTTATTAAAATAAAAAGGAAAAAGGTGGCAAAAGTGGCGAATGAGTTATAAAAAGGGAAAATGAGAAGTCTCTACCTATTTTTGCATTTGGTCACTTGGAAATTATAATTTTGGAGAGCTCTTGAGAAGAGAGTCTAGGGTTTTTGGAAACCCTTATTTTCGTTGCTATTTTTGGTGTTGAAACTATACACCCTAGCTAGACTTGGAGTGAAATCACTCAGATTTCGACATTGGGCTTAATTGTTGTTGGAGAAGAAAGCAATGGTAGAGATGGAATAAGTTTCTATAGGTGTTATTAATTGATTTTATCTCTGACTTCGTGGTTTTCTACATATTCTCTTCATAGGCCAGATTTGGAGCCATATTGGAGGCAGAGCACACAATCCACCAAGGGGCCAAGTTTCTTTCTTCTTGGCCGAGTTTTGTTATTGATTTAAGGGGGCTGAGTTCTACTCAAAGGGATTGAGTCAACTTACCAAAGTTGGGGTCAAGTTCTAACTCTGTTAAAGGTCCAAGTTCATTCATCTTTGCTAGCCGAGTTGGGGTTAACTAGAGGGGCCGAGTACCACTCAGATTTGAGCACCAACATCATTCAAGAATAGGCCGAATATACCCTTGTTGGATAGAGAGATTGACATTCTTGTGGTTGAGAACATTGTGATGAGTGTTAGTTTTTGTAGCATCGAACAAGTGTTCTAGTCTTGACGTTGGTCAGAGAGGTTAAGAAACACAAGATTTCTAAAACCTAGAAAGGTACCTTGTGGTATGATTGATATATCTTCTTGGTTGTTGAAGACCATTGTAGAGAAGTGATCCATCCAAGGTGAATCTTTGCTCTTCTAGGAGTCTTCTGCTTGGAACATTTGTTTGAAAGATGTGTTTTCCACAATGCTCACAAGGGTGAAGTTCAAAACATTGTTCTTTCATGTGGCCAACTTGATCACAATGTTGCAATCTGTGAATTTGTTGTGGATGTGGAAGTGGAGCATGTGAAAATCAGTGGTCTTGAAGAAACCCAACACCTTGAAATGGATTGGTTTAGGATAGTCTAGAATGTGAAAGGTCACTTCCTTTTCGTATCCAAGATCGGTTCAATGCTTTTTGTTGATGACTTCTGCCCAAAGTTTGATGATGGGTCTAGGAAGTGCAAGCGGAACCTTTGCATCTTCATGTAAATTTGCTTTTGAAATGGCATCATTATCCTGATCACGCACTGACTACTGATAAGAGTCTTTCTCAAACTGAAAAAAGAGGATTGTTCTAAAGAAGAACCAGTTCAGAATGTTAACTCTTTTACTGTAATTCATCTTGCTAGAGTTGGGATTCGATTTAAAAGAAACCAATTTTGTCCAGTGCATGTTGTCAACAAATTTGAATATCGATGAGAATGGATGTGCTAATTTTGATTGTATCATGAACAATAAAGTATATTAGTGTATTTAATAACTTTGATATCTTATTAATTCAGGGCAATTTTCAATCTCAACAGATGGGGGGTGCTGGATTTTCAACCCTTTCACAATATGTGGTCATACAATGCGACAATATTACATATAAACTGTGTGCCAATAGTAAAAAAGATCTTTGAACCAAACTAAAATTCTTTCTTACACAACTCGTTAGGAGCCAAAGAGACTTTAAGAGAAAGGAATTCCAAACATTCTCTAGATGCCAACAATCCAAGAATGCCAATTGTCTCTTGGTGATCACTTGACGTAGAAAGGAGATGCAATGGTTTCACAAATAGTCCGTGATAGTAAATTTCGTCGGACGAATTGACTCTATTGAGTATCAATGTGAGTGCAACAACTAGCACTTACAATCAATAGTTGATGAGAAATTTCATGTAGTGAAGGGAAATAAGCCAAAAATAGCAGGGAAATATAGCCTCCAATAATAGCTCAATTGCGAATATCAACCCAAGGGTGGCTTTAAGAGGCTCAATGTAGTAAGTTACGCATTGCAAGCCATTTGAAGAATCTTGTAGGTGTTGAAACATCTTGATTGTGTCAAAAACTTATGTTTTCTTTTGTGCTCCTTGGCAGAGTATAGTGTTATGAATTCATTAGAAGACCAAAATACATTGTCATTGGTTAATTCACTTATAGACAATAAGTGACTTCAATAAGCTTGCCCAATTCTTTTTCGACGAGGCCAAGCTATGGAAGGGTGAAAATGGAAATGAGTTGAGAAGTCAAATTTAGTTGCAATTTGGAAATATTAGTGCTTTGATGGATTGTATTGGTGGTTCTAATTTAATTAAATATTGAAGAATTGGAATAAACTCCACTACAACAACTTCGGTTGTACATGTTGACCAACTTGCATATGGAAGACACATTGAACAAGAATTATTGACACTCCTTCAAGAACTCTCTACTCTTTGAAGAGCCATAATGACCATGTGTAGGTTTGAATTCAAGCTCAATGGGCTCATTCCCATGAGGAATTAACTCTCCATGTGGCTGTATTCAACCAAGTTGCGAGTTGGCTTCGACGCTATTGTCTCTAGTTCTGGGAATGAAGTCAATGTGCCCCTATTCGCATAGAAAACATCTGAATAACCACAAGACTTCCTTCACGGCTCTATTAGAGGTACCTTCCTTGACTGAGGGTGTGGATGAAATTAGTTATTGAGAGGAACTAATGTGGCAGGAGGTTCGACCTTGTGTGGATAGCAAATTAAATCCTAGCTCAGTATGTGTGATTCAAGTCTCAACGATGCTGGCCATAATAGTTTGTCTCCATTGTGGTTTAACCTTAGCGAGGGCCTTTTCTACAACAACATTATATAGGGTTTAGCCTTCTTCTTTCGATTTGGTTCTAGACAACAAACTAACACACTCCATTGGTGACAAGGGCTTCTCAAGACCCACATTAATGCTTTGTGGATATCTCAACATGAAACACAACAATAACTAGAACTTTGAAAATGGTAGCCGTAATGAATCTTGAATACCGGTGCCACAACTGTAGCCACACTGGTGCTATCGTGGTCATGCTTTCTCTAGCACCATATCTATATAAGAATAAGAGCACAATTTATGGAGATAATAAGAATACCAAAAGAAAATGCTGATAGCCCATGGAGAGTAAATGAATTTGTCATTAAGCATTGCATGTCATGGATATGGTTGACTATTCCTATCCTGAAGCCAAATTAATGAGCAATGTAATAGACAATGAAAACGACACTATTGAAAATGATTTGAAGTATCATTGTAAGATGTAATCTCTTGAAAATTCAAACAACAATCAACTAAACGTAGAGAAAGAGTCAAACAACTACATAATCAACGAGAGGAGGCAAGGTCAAACAACCATAAGGTCAAGAATTCACTTGAGAATTTGAAGCAGTCATCTGGCTCACACACATGGGTTGGTATACAAGCCTTTAGTCAAGGTGTCGTAATGGACTTTGTCTAGTTCCTCTCGCAATTTATCCTCTAGCTAGAGGTTTAACAACTTTGACGACTTGAGTCCTCGTTGTATCATCAACCTCCCATGACTTCATGAGGACCACATAAATTGTTGTGTAGATATGCCACACGACTCTAGGGATTTGAAATTAAGTTAATAAATTGCATGACCATTGCTTCTTGACAATAGCCCTTTTGATCCTTGCTATTTGAAAGCACAATTCTCGTTACTACTGCATCCTAAGAGGTCAGGCTCTTGGCAGAGGTTCGCTTGGCAACCGACTAACTTGAAGGTCGAGGAGAGCTCCAGGTTGTAGATGGGGTCATATTGTCTGTAACATACCAAACATGGCTTGCACTAGATCTAACATGGGAGCCAACTTCAAGCAACATAAGTTGGTCATGCCGCAGAGCATCGACATTGAGATGGGAAAAGTATTTGCCATTGCTTGGGCAATGTGGAGAAGGAAAACATAAAAGATATATGTTTACAAGGTGCTAAAATAGGTTCACCTTGAGATCTATATTTCCATAAAGGCCATGTTCATCATGAACTCTTTTGTGAATGATATCTTCGAGAAAGTGGTGACAAAGTCTTCAAAGCTTTCTGGCTATGGCAAGAGGGACATACTCTCCTCAAGGGAGGTTTAGATTGAGTTAAACTTGTTCTTCCTAGTGAGCTCACCAAGCATGTTGTCTTCGAGGGCACCAAGGTCGTCGCCAAATTCACATCCTCCCACCTGAGTTGAGAATTTTTTGCTCTGTGAATTATGTGCTGCGGTATTCTAGTTATGGTGTTTTGTGACACTACCAACAATATTGAAAACTAATTACAAAAATATTTGAGGCACCCACACACGTAGAGAAGAGTTCTCAAAGTTGCGAGAGGAGAGAGAAAACAAGCGTTTCTGTAAACCAAGCAAAGTAACTTTTGTTGATATTATGATATTCTATGCTATAAGAATTACTTATTTAAAAAAAAACTTCTTTCTGTTGCAATATTAGTTAAGCAAATCTAGATAGAACATAAACCAAATGCACAATTGAAGACAACCAAGAACAAGATAAGACACAGAATTTAGGTCCAATGACCAGGGCAAAACCCACAAGGGGAAAACCCCACCAGATTCTTCTTCTATTAGATATCAATTGTTCAACAAAGATACAAAGTACAATGAGAGATTGAGAGAATGAGTAAGTTCATCCAAATCTGAACAAGTTGTAGCATGAAGATCACTTGTAGCAACAACTGATGCAAACACTTAATCAACCTTCAAGTTCTACTCTTACTCTCCAAGTCTCTCTCTCTCACAATCTTCTTCAAGTCTCTCCAACTCTCTTTCTCAAGTTTGAATCCTTCTTTCACAATGCACAAGAAGTGAGAATGAGCTGATATGAGATACATATATAGGAGGAGCAACAAATTCTGTTCATAAAGAAGGAGCATTACGCATGCCTTGAGGAGGAGTTACATATGCCATTTAGGGCGGTACATATGCCTTTGTAACCCAATGCCATTAAGGCAGTATGCGTGCCTTTGTAACTCATGCCATGAAGGAGGGAATGTAACATATGCATTAAAGAGTGTGTAAGAGGAATCTTTTATGACATGCTTTAATGAGTGTATAATAGGAATATGCCATGCTTTTAATGGTTGCGTAAGAGAGAGTGTAACGTATCCATTAAGTGAGAGAGAGTAACATATGCATTAATTGAGGGGAGCTACATATGACATGATTGAGAGCCATGATTGAGAGACATGAATTTCCTTTTAATAATAATATAATAGTATCATAAAGGATAATAGTAGTAGTAGTAGTAATAATAATAATAGTAATAATATTGATGATTAAGTAAAAAATTGAACAATTAAGATTGATTAAGGATAAGTTGAAGTGATTTTCCATTATCTATACTTGATTATTAATTGAAGCAAGGTGATTTACTATTTTTGGAAAGTCATGCTTGAGATGATAGACATGACTTTCTATTTTTAGAAAGCCACTCTAGAACAGTCAAAAATGAGATTTTATTCAAGGAAATTCATCCCTTAGTTTCCAATTTTCAACACTCCCTCTCGGTTAGGGAGGATTTTCTTTCTGAAACAAGGATCCTTGCTTTGGAACAATGATGTTACAATCTAATGAAGAAGAATCGTCATATGGGAGATTCATCCATCACCCTACATTCACTTGGGGGGATTACCACTTGCCAACACATGACAAGGATCTTGCACAACCAAGTCTGATCTCTGCTTGGGGGGATTACTACTTGTCAAGGATCACACATAACCAAGCCTTTGCTTGGGGGGATTACCACTTGACAAGGATCACGCACAAACAAGTCTCATCTTTGCTTGGGGGGATTACCACTTGTCAAGGCTCACGCACAACTAAGTCTCTGCTTGGGGGGATTACCACTTGATAAGGATCACGCACAACGAAGTCTCATCTCTGGTTGGGGGGGGAATTACTACTTGTCAAGGATCACACACAACCAAGTCTCTGCTTGGGGGTATTACCACTTGACAAGGATCACGCACATCCAAGTCTCATCTCTATTGTCCATGACTACCCCCTCCAGGAAGGGTAACATCCCTTAGTGCAAGTTGCTTTTTGTAAACCAAGAATTTTTCTTCGGCAAAGGCTTGGTAAGTATGTCAGCTATTTGATCACTAGTAGCAATATGATGGAGTTTCATTGCTCCTCTCTGCACCATATCCCAGATATAATGATATTTGATCTCAATGTGCTTGGACTTGTCATGGAACACGAGATTTTGTGCAAGTCAAATCCCACTCTTATTGTTACAATAAATTGTTGTCGTATCCAATACATGCTCAAACAACTCTCCAAAGAGCTTCCTTAGCCATACTGCCTCACAGCTAGCCATGATAGCAGTAATGTACTCGTCTTCAACCGTGTTAAGGGCTACAAACTTTTGTTTTTGCTCATCCAAGATATCATGGCAGAACCTAGGCTGAAGCAACACCTAGATGTGCTCTTTCTGTCAGTAGAGTTACCTGCCCAATCAGCATCAGAGTACCCATTTGTCTTACATCTTTGGTAGTATATCTCAATCCAAGATTGATGGTCCCATGCATGTATCTCAACACATGCTTTGCAACAATTCAATGTGCATGTGATGGCTTAATCATATATTTGCTCAGAGTATTGACCGCAAAACATATGTCTGGTCTAGTGTTCACTAAGAACATAAGTGCACCAATTAATTGTCGATAATTAGAAGGATTACTCAAATCAGGTCCTACAACTTCACCACATAGCTTCTTGAAATTCATCTCTATTGGAGTATTCATAGACTTACATTTTGTCATGCCAAATCTTTCCAGTGGCTTGACAACATATTTTCCTTGAGAAAGGAAAATATCAGTAGGTCTCTGCCATACTTCTAGACCTAGAAAGTAGTGCATCAAATGAAGATCTTTCATTTCAAATTCAGAAGCTAACTCCCTCTTACACTCGAGGATAAGAGGTTCACCACCGGTAAAAGTAAATCAACATATAATACCAAAATCAAAGGCATACCTTGGATTGTTTTGAAGTAAAGATTGGGATCAACATTGCTTCTAGTAAAGCCAAGCTTCATCAAGAAGCTAGCAATGTGAGCATACTAAGCTCTTAGAGCTTGCTTCAAATTATAGAGGGCTTTCTTCAGTCTACACACATGAGTTTTCTAGTCATGTACTTCAAAGCCTCGTGGTTGCTCCACAAATACTTTTTCCTTGAGGAAACCATGCAGAAAAGCAATCTTCACATCCATTTGGTGAAGAGTCCATCCTTGGCTAGCAGGTAGAGCCATAATAAATCCGATGGTGGTGTGTTAGGCAACAAGTGCAAAAATCTCATCATTGTCTATTCCCTCTTTTTGAGAGAAACCTCTGGCCACAAATCTAGCTTTATAATTTTCAATATAGCCATCAACACCATGCTTAATTTTATACAAGCATTTAAAAGACAACAAACTTACCTTGGGGTATGGGAACTACTTCCCATACATCAATATGAATGATGGACTTATATTCTCCAACCGTTGCATCTTTCCACACTTGATCTTTCATAGCTTCTCCAAAAGTGCATGGTTCAACTTGAATAATGTTGCTCATGGCTACAACATATCCCTAGAACCGACATGGTTTCTTGCGTTCTTTGAAAGTTCCTCTGGGGCTAGCATGTTTATCAACATCTTGAAGAGTGTCACGAAGCCATAATGGCCTCTTTCTAGCAAGGGGATCACATGGAGGAGGATCCAAGGGGTCCATGGGCTCCTTGGGTTCATTAGCAAGATCAATTTCAGCTTCAGGATCTTCTTGTATTGCAAATACATCATCTTGTCTATCAACATTAGCAGAGGAGCGTCTCTTGCCTTTCCAAGAGCTGCATCTTCATCAAATGTTACATCCCTGCTAAACTCTATATTTCTTTGACCAGGTACGTATATTCTGTAACCTTTAGAATTCTCACAATATCCAACAAACATACCTTTCTTACCTAAAGCTTCAAGCTCGTTCCTCTTTTCTTTTGGCACTGTGGATTTTTGATAGCTTGGGAGGTACTCCAAGCCCTAGGGTGCAGGGTTTGGAGGTTGGAGCAACACAATAAGTCATTGTGGGCTTGTAACCCAAGGTTGGGGTTTTGTACCCAAAGGAGTTGGGCCAAAACCATGAGGTCCACTAGGCATGCAATGGATGGGATGATAGAAGATGACGAGGACAATCCAATGCATCGAGAATCATCAAATTCCGAGATGTCTAAGTGAAGATATGAATTTTTGAAGGTAATGATGTGTTTTTGGACATACAAGTCATGTAGGCTTGAGGTAGATATGTCCAAAAGTCATGTCTCTTCAAGGAATTCGTTGGAGCCACATGTGAGGGTATATATTAGACAGATGTGTGAGGTTATGAGATCATCCAAATGTGCTACAACTCATAGGTTCTTAAAAAAAGGTAGTTGAGCTCTTAGAAGAGGAAAACAAATTTGTGAAGGATTGTTTTGGGCGGTATTTTACTCTATTACAGGGACAAGTAAGAGCAGGAGAAGGCCGCAGGCCTTAAAGGCTAATCTAGCAGCCTGTGCGTGGAAGTTAAGGGGTGACTTATCTTTGTTTGGAGGGCCGCAACCCTTAGTCCTTGTGCAGACTAGGCCGCATTCCTGTTGGAGTAATTTTGTGAAGGCTGTAGTCCTGTTGGAAGGTTTTTGTGAGGGCCGCAGTCCTCAACAGGTAGCACAGGTGGCCTAAAGGAGCAACTATGGTAGGGTATTGTGGGAGACAGGTTGTAGCCTTTGGAGGTTTGTTGAAGTGTTTTTGTGGGTTGAAATAGGACTAGTTGGGTGCCCTAACCAGTAAGGAAGCTTCAACAACATGCAAAGGCAGGTATGTTGAGTTTGTTGAGTAAAGATTGAGTTGTTTGCTAGTTGGGTGATGTCCTAGTGTGGATAGTTTAGTTGGAGCCTGTGGGAGCCTTTTGGAGGGCTTGACTTGGTGGTTAGAAGCCTCTCCTAGGAGTAGATTTCACAGTGGAGTATTGGGGGAGTATTGGGCATCATTGGGCTGGTGGAGGGCAGTGTGTTGGTAGCCCAAAGTAGCCCTTGACAAGTAGTCATAAGGAGGCTTTGATAGCTGAAGGTTGGGTGAAGTTGTTGAGCCTAATGTGCAATACATTGATGAACTAGTGGACTGTTAGATTGGCAGATTGAAGAGTTCAGGTATTGGTTAGCCTAGAAGAGCAGATTGGATCAACCTGTGTTCATTGAAGCATAAGTGACATGCAACAGTGATAGGTGGCAACCCTCCTGGAGTCTTTGTGTTGTCTCTTGATGAATTAAGAGGTAGCTAAACAGCAAAAGGGAAGCAAAGGCCCAACAGGACAAGATACGACATAGATGTTGAGCTTGTAGTGGGATTGTCATTGTATCTTGTATTCTTGTACTTGTGGATAATTGAGGGTCATCATCCCTTGTACATGAGCCCTAGATTGTTGTATTACTCAGTTGGTTTAATGTAATGAAGATTGGTTTATTGTACATATTTGTACAATATTTTGTAAAAAGTTGTCTATACCTATGCATGTGTGATTTACTGCTATTTATATTCCGCTATAGTAGCTTTGTTGAGATTTTTGGTTTGGTAGTGTCAGAGATTTTAAGATTCTATCCTAGATCCTAAGATCGTGTAAATTCAACATGTTATCAAAGCATGTTTGAACTACTTTGGAAGACAGTGAATTAGAGTGTGCACAATGAAGTACAACTCAAGAGGGAGTTGGTCACATTGTAGGTGAAGGGCTCACTACAATGTCGAAGTTGCTGGCTGGTCTCTGGTACGAGGATTGGTTGGACGGGTTGTCCAACTATAGTCCATGGAAAGAAAGGATCAAGTTCTTGTAGATCAACAGGATTTGGGAATTCGCCGAGAAAGCCATTAAGAAGCCAACTGACCCAAAGGAGCTGGAAGTGTATGAGGATTTGGATACAAGGGTGACATTGATCATCCTTGATGGTGTGAAGGATCCCCTAATACCTCATTTGTCCGGGAAGAACACAAGAACACTGCACATGAGATGTGGATGGTTCTTCAGAATTTGTTCCAGAATAAGAACGAGAACCGGGTACTGGTATTGGAGGATAAGTTGAAGTCCACCAGGATAATACAAGGTGAAGCAGTGGCTTCGTATGTGACGAGATTGTCTCAGGTCAAAGTTGAGCTTGCTGCTGTTAGTGTGACTATTTCATATTCTGATATGGTGAGGATTGCTTTGAAAGGGTTCACCGAGGAATGGAAGTCCTTCATCAAGGGGATTGTTGCCAGAGAGAAGTTGCTAGACTAGAATAGGTTGTTGGACGACTTCATTCAGGAAGAGTTGCGAGATGAGGGTCTTCATCCGAGGGCTTTAGATGATGACATGGCACTTGTAACACGAATGAAGGGTAATTAAAAGAAGGACTTGAGTAAAGTCAAGTGTTTCAACTGTGGCGAAATGGGTCATTTTTCGTCGAGATGTCTGATGAAGAAGAAGATGGGAGATGACGAGAAGAAGAAAGGGAAGCAGGTCACCGGTGTTGCCACCTCTGCTGAGATAGATGCTCTCACCAGGAAGTTGGAGGAGGAAGACTTTGCTATGATCTCTCATTTCTCGCAAGGTACTATCGATGAGGATGGATGGTACATGGATAGTGGTGTGTCGAAACATATGACAGGGTCATAGGAGGTATTTGAGACTCTCGCTAAGTGGGACTCAAAGTTGCACATGGTGTTGGACGACAAGAGTCAGAAGGAGATGCGAGGATCGGGAGTTGTGCCATTCAGGATGGAGTCAGGACGGGCGATGCGGGTTCAGGATGTACTATTTGTACTAGGACTCAGATATAGCATGATATGTGTCTCAATGATCGAGAAGAAGGGGTTTGAAG
Organism: Pinus taeda; assembly: GCA_000404065.3. Classification (NCBI taxonomy): domain Eukaryota; kingdom Viridiplantae; phylum Streptophyta; class Pinopsida; order Pinales; family Pinaceae; genus Pinus; species Pinus taeda. Next base: position 28,004 of record APFE031693035.1, read on the forward strand.
TCTTGTTCCAGGATGGGAAGGCAAGACTCAAACCTACAGGCTCTATCTCCACAGGTATTGTGCTTGGAGTTAGAGAGCATGGTCTATACAGGATGAAGGGCAAGCCCATGGATCATGGGAAGAAGATGTAGGAGGACCAAGTGCAAGGTCTAGAGAAGCAGGTGTAGGTGCAGGCTTCAAAGGGGAAGGTACATGTTCTAGAGAAGAAGTTCCAGGTTCCAGAGACTCAGGGAGAGTCGAGTTCTAGAGGGAGTTTGTCGGTTCAGAGGGAGACTTTGCAGCCCAAGAAGAGCGTGTGGTCAGTGGGAAGCAAGGGTGCTCCTACAGTTACCAAGAAGGAATCATGGAGATAATGGAAGACATTTTAGGAGAAGAAGAAGCAAGATGCTTCTAGCGATAGTGACACTTCCGAGAGAGGCATAGTTCATGTTGCAGTTGTGAGTGCCAAGAGTTGGGCGAGTGTTGCGAGTGTTGCGAGTAGTAATGACGATGATGAGCTACTTCCTAGTCTTGGAAGTACCTCCCTTGCTAAGAGGGAGTGTTGATTTTTGATAGCTTGGGTGGTACTCCAAGCCCCTAGGGTTCGGGGTTTGGAGGTGGGAGCACCACAATAGGTCATTGTGGGCTTGGAACCCAAGGTTGGGGTTTTGTCCGAAAGGAGTTGGGCCAAAGCCATGAGGTTCAATAGCCATGTGATGGATGAAGATGATAGAGGATGGTGAGGAGAATCCAATGCATCGAGAATCATTGAATTCCGAGATGTCTATGTGAAGATATGAATTTTTGAAGGTAATGATGGGTTTTTGGACATGCAAGTCATGTAGGCTTGAGGTAGATATGTCCAAAAGTCATGTCTCTTCAAGGAATTTGTTGGAGCCACATGTGATGGTATATATTAAACATGTGTGAGGTTATTAGATCATCCAAATGTGCTACAACTCATAGGTTCTCAACAAAAGGCAGCCGAGCTCTTAGAAGAGGAAAATGAATTTGTGAAGGACTATTTTGGGTGGTATTTTACTCTATTATAGGAATGAGTAAGAGTAGGAGAAGGCTGCAATCCTTAAAGGCTAATCTGGCAGCGTGTGCCTGAGAGTTAAGGGGTGACTTATCTTTGTTTGGAGGGCTGCAACACTTAGTCCTTGTGCAGACCAGGTCGCAATCCTGTTGGAGGAATTTTGTGAAGGCTGCAGTCCTGTTGGAAGGTTTTTGTGAGGGCCGCAGTCCTCAATAGGCAAGACAAGTGGCCTAAAGGAGCAGAGAGGTATGGTAGGGTATTGTGGGAGATAGGCCATAGCCTTTGGAGGTATGTTGAAGTATTTTTGTGGGCTGCAACGACAACAGTTGGGTGCCCTAACTAGTAAGGAAGCTTCAACAGCATGCAAAGGCAGGTATGTTGAGTTTGTTGAGTAAAGATTGAGTTGTTTGCTAGTTGGGTGATGTCCTAGTGTGGATAGTTTAGTTGGAGCCTGTGGAAGCCATTTGGAGGGATTGACTTGGTGGTTAGAAGCTCCTCCTAGGAGTAGATTTCACAGTGGAGTATTGGGCATCATTAGACTGGTGAAGGGCAATGTGTTGGTAGCTCAAAGTAGCCCTTGACAAGCAGACATAAGGAGAGTTTGACAGTTGAAGGTTGGGTGAAGTTGTTGAGCCTAATGTGCAGTACATTGATGGACTAATGCACTGCTAGATTGGCGGATTGAAGAGCTCAGGTATTGTCTAGCTTAGAAGAGCAGCCTAATGTGCAGTACATTGATGGACTAATGCACTGCTAGATTGGCGGACTGAAGAGCTCAGGTATTGTCTAGCTTAGAAGAGCAGATTGGATCAGCCTATGTTCATTGAGGCAGAAGTGATGTGCAACAGCGATAGGTGGCAGCCCTCCTGGATTCTCTATGTGTTGTCTCTTGGTGGATTAAGGGGCAGCGAGAGAGCAGAACAGAAGCGAAGGACCGACAGGACGAGATATGACATAGATGTTGAGCTTGTAATGAGATTGTCATTATATCTTGTATTCTTGTACTTTTGGATAATTGAGGGCCATTATCCCTTGTACAAGAGCCCTAGACTGTTGTATTACTCGGTTTAATATAACAAAGATTGGGTTGTTGTACATATTTGTACAATATTTTGTAAAAAGTTGTCTATAACTGTGCATGTGTGATTTACTGCTATTTATATTTCGATGTGCAAACTGCAAAGTAGCGTTGTTGAGATTCTTGGTTTGGTAGCTTTAGAGATTTTAAGATTCTATCCTATATCCCAAGATTGTGGAAATTTAGCAGGCACATGGAAGTAGATAGGACAACCAAAGATCCTCAAGTGCTCAACCTCAAACTTGTAACCATTTTGTTCTATTCTTTCTTTCGGCCACACCATTTTGTTATGGGTTATATGGTACAATGGTCCCTTTCCTGATTCCAAAGTCTTTGCGGAAGTCAATGACATCATTGGAAGTGAACTCTCCTCCATTGTTAGATTTGAAGATTTTGATTTGTTTTCCAGTTTGTTTTTCTACCAGTCTTTAAACATGTCAAGTGTTTGACTTTTATTTTACAAAAAATAAATCCATGTCTTGCGAGAAAAATCATCTACAAAGATTATATAATACAATTAGCCACCAAGAGAAGTTATAGGCATAGGTCCACATAAATCGAAATGTATAAGCTGAGGTACTTGACTGGTTCTACTTTTGCTTGAAGCAAATGGTCCTTTGGCTTGCTTTCCACTAGCGCATCCTTGGCAAACTCCATAATGGTCTTCTCTAATCTCTGACATTCGAGAAACAATCTTTCTCACATGAGGTTATGCTTTATAGAGCAGATGAGCGAACCTTTGGTGCTAAAGTTCACTTTGATGATTGCTATCATGGATCAACATATGAATTGGTCTTCCATTGATTTTGTACAAGCGTTCACATCTTGATCCTAGAGTGAAAGCATCTCTCATGCTAGATCTCATTTGCCAAGTGAGAACTTTACCATTTATGAAAGTAACTTTATCTTCTAAAGCAAAAATGGATACAAGATTCTTTTTCAAAGCAGATACAAATGTTGCACGACTCGTACTCATATAAGATTCGTCACGGCATCGGCTTGTTGACTTGTATAAGACTCAGGAACGACCCTTATAAGACCTGTATAAGACTCGTCAAAATACAAAAAAAAAACTTAAAATGTGGTAAATTTTAAGCACAAAAAAGAAACTAATGACAATTCCAATCCTTATAAGTTATAAAAACCACAATATATGCAATAATTCATAACATCATCTCATATCTATAAAAGTACAACATAACATATTCAATTTTTGTAAGTAAAACATTTAGATATTGAATAAGAAAAGGACTCATGATTCCATAATTAAAATAAAAAATATCAGCAAGTTCAAAATTCAAATACATATGTCATAAATGGTAAATGATTGTCTCATAACAATCTTGAGTCTCATCACTCATGGACAACCACACCTAAAATAAGCCCTCGTGGAGCTAGTGGTAACATTGGAAGATTGAAGCCACTTGTGAGGCAGGTGTTTTTGGAGTCTCCATTTGAGATGGAAAACTAGAGAGATCCTTAGTCTTTTCATCAAGCCAACTGAAATCAGGGGCTTCCTCCTCCACAACCCAATCAGACTCTAAATCAATAGTATCCAATAAATTTGGATTTGTATCCTTTGGTTGCACTTGTTTTGTGAGCATTGGAAGGTTGTAGTAGATGAAAACCAATTTCTCCAACCTCTCATGCTCCAACTTGTTTCTCTTTTTGCTGTGGATGTGCTCAAACACTGACCAATTGCGCTCACAAGAAGAAACACTACAGGGTTGACTCAAAACAATGATGGAAAATAAAGAAACAAAGATTATCAGTTTGCAATGCCAAACATAAGAGAACTAGCAAAATTACAAGCTAAGTTCTAACAATGTGCACTTACAAGGCATTTTCTTGTCCTTGAGACGTTGGCTTGAGCTGAATCCAAACATGCTAGATGCTTCCTTGTACATATCTCGTTGTAAGTTTGTCCTGAATATCTAGATCCAGTAACATCTTCTCAATGCATATCATGACACCTCTCATCACCTCGGGATCTCTTTGAATGCTAGACCCCTCATTATAGAATAAGCTCGGATTGAGATATGCTTCTGCTGCATGCAATGTTGGATGTAGTTGCTTGTCCCACCTGGAATCAATAATTTGCCATATAGGGAGATATTTAGATTCATTTCCCTTATAGAAAGCCTTGATGGCCTCTTTGGCCATGTCCATGCCCTCATAAATATATTCCATTGCAGGTTTCTCTCCATCCATCAATCTCAAGACTTTCACAAGGGGCTCAGTGAAGCTGACAATCTCAGTCACTTTGTCCCACAAACTATCAACAAAGACAAATGTTTTCACAGACATTGCTTATAGTTTTGTGCTATCTTTCCAGAATACCCATTGCTGGCTACAAAACATTCTTCTCAAAGCTTGGTACTCATACAAAAGGCTTTGGAGGGAAAGAAAATTTGTAGAAAATCGTGTGACAACTGGGGGACTATGCTCACCCTGTGTGAATTCCCTCATAAAGTTCAACACCGAAGCATGATTATAAATATACTTGGTAATATGCTTGCATTTTGCACAACATCTTGCACCCACTCCAACTTCCCAATGTCCTCTAGCATCAAGTCTATGCAATGGGTAGCGCATGGAGTCCAAAAAATGGTGGGATATTTGGCACAAAGCAACCTTCTAGTGCTAGATAATTTGCTGCATTGTCCGTGATTACTTGGACAATAATTGCAACCCCAACTTCCTCCACCACATCAGCCAACAATGAAAAAATCAAATGTGCATCTTTTACATTTGCAGATGCATCAATGGATTTTAGGAACATGGTTCCTTTAGGGCAAGCTACAACACAATTTATAATTATTATTGTTCTATGCCTCTGATCTGTCCACCTATCAGACATAAGTGTACAACCTGTAAATTTCCATGAGCTTTTAATGCTCTCCAATTGTTGCTTGACACACTCAAGCTCCTCATCTAGCTCTTTCCCCCTAAGTGCATTATAAGATGGGGCTTTGTATCTAGGGCCAACATATGCAATGACATCCACCATTGGCTGATAAAAATAAGACTTCGCATAGTTGAATGAAAGATTGTTATGGTACCAAAACCTCCTCATTGCTTGATCCAAAATGGATTTTGGATAGACTCCTAAGTCTAAGTGGTCCTCAGAGAGGGAAAAGGAAAGTCCAAGGAAGTTCCTGGGCCCCATTGCAGAGATCTTTTTCTTCTGAATCTACAACAACTTCAATGGGCTAAAATGGACTTAGGATGCAGAAGTTATCGCATGCAGAAGATGCCCTGTTTCTTTGAAAAAAGAGGCAAAAACCCCTAAAAATGGCAAAAAACCCTTAAAAAGGGAAATTGCATCAGAAAAAGGGCAAGGGCCAGATTTACAGGAAGGCGGAGGAAACTCCGATCTGTCGATCCGATCGATTGGATCAGAGGCAGACAAAGATGTGATATCGGGACCTGGATCTGCCGATCGCCAATCATGCGATGGCTGATCGGATCTACGGATCACAAACAGAGCTACACAGAGGAGGGGCTATATACATATATATATGCGCGATGCAGTAGCCGGACCCGATAAAGCAATAAACGATAGTCCATAAAATTTGAGTTTTGTCAACGACCATTTTTTATGTATTTTCGCAAATTTCGTTTAATAAACGAAAAGCGAAGGACAACGTCGGTGCGATGAAAACCGGACTCGAAAGGGTTTGAGAATGGAAATATATATTGTTTCAAGTCTCCATGAAGCCATTTTTGTGTTATTTCCAATGTTTTAACATATTTTCCCAATGCAAAGGAAATCCACGAAACAAGCGGGATTTTAGGAGGAACCGGTAAGTGGTCTGGGTTGGGCTTTGCCTGAGCCCATACATTAGCTGCCACGTGTCCAGGCCAAGAAGAGAGAAAACCACCCTCATCGGGCGGCTAACCTTCGTACGGAACAGACGCCCGAAATAGACCACAGCTGTTGGATCTGGATCTCCTAGATCAACGGTGGAGATGTGATATCGCTACAAAGGCGGACCCGATAGGAGTTATAAAGCGGATTCATAATATTTCAAATCCGATGAACAATGTTTTGGAGGATTTTTCGTGTTTTTGCAGAGTTTCTTTGTGTTAACGGAAAACAACTGTTTCTAAGGATTTCAAGTGGCGATGGTTCCATTCCGTTACAGCACAGGTGGCCACTATCCCTGAGGGCGTTTAGCAATGATTGCTAACGCTCAGAGAGGGGATTTGAGCGGACAAAGGTTGGAAGACATAGAGCCCGAAAGGGAAAATGAACAGGCAGTGTCGATTTCACTTAAAAGCCATGAATGTCAGGAACATCGGTGGTTGCTGTTGTTGGGGCTTTGCTGTTGAAAGTGAAGCCAAAGCAGGAAGCTAAGGCGAAGGAGGTAGTGTAGAAGCAAAAAGAGCAATGGAGGGAGTCACTTGGAAATCAAGTGAAAAGCCAAGAGGGCTGTAAACTGATAGAGAGCAGAAAGGAGCCAGAGCCGAAGAGCAAGAGCCAGAGCTGAAGAGCCAGAGTCAGTGCCAAGAGCCAAAACCAAGAGCCAAGAGCCAAAGCCAAGAGCCAAAGCCAAGAGCCAGAGCTTCAAGAGCTAGGGGATAAAATGGTGTTTGAACCCACTGTTTCTATGTAAAACAACAGGAGTTGAGCGAGGAACTTGTAAAAAGGACTTAAACCATAATCCTAGAGAGCCTAGTTGAGTTGAGTAGAGCTCACAGAGATGTAGCCCAAGATTTGTGGGTGAACTCCTAATTAAATTGTTGTTTCTGTTTGATTGTTTATTGCTGCATCATTTATTGTTATTTGTATTGATGTATCAGTTTCAACACATTAATTTACAACACCTGAACAATTAAAAACAAATACCAGCATACACCTATATTTTCAAGCATTTCTTAATTCCGCATTGGTTAATCAATAAGACTTGGGAATATTTAAGCTTTGGAAGTGGGAGAGGTTCTTGTAAGTTAGACAAAAGCCTAAGTGCGCCATTTTCAGATCAGGGGGTATTGGAGCTTAAGTTTGATTAAACCCACCTTCAAAGGAGATTATATCAGAATGCTTGATTGACAGAGGAAAGATTGCTTGTCTGAAAGGTGTTTGGGCAGTCAAGGATTGATTGTCTGATTGATGTATGCTTGTTGCAGAATGACTATTTTCTGAGTTTGCAGAGGTGAAGGGAACGTTGTTGATAGCTCAGTCTAGGAAGGACGAGAAGGAAGAAGGGCTGAAGGCATTCTTCTATTCCAAAGGACCTTAAAGCAATCCTTGAAGCACAAGAGGTTTGTTGCAAAAGGTTGCTTAATAAAACAATTTATTAATCTTGTTTGAAGTTCTTTTATTCATTGGTGTAATGACAACTTCTACAAGTGAGTACTCGAATTCTTCTTTCTTCATCACAAGGCTCTTTGATGAAGATATGAAGCAAGACTTGTCCACCATGATGGATATGGTGAGAGAAATGTGAGGATGGAAGGAAGAGCAGCATACTTAAAGTGCAGTTGAATTCCATGAAGGAAGAGAAGCAATTGCTTTCTGACAAATTGCAGGAAATGGAGAGGCAACTTCATATTGCAAATATGAACTTGAAGAGGATGCATGAGTTGAAAACACAACTCTTTGTTGCCCAAGAAGCCTTAGTCAAGTATCAACTTGAAGAAGAGGTAAACCATTCCAGTTTGTCTTCAAATTCCTCTAAGGATGATTATATTGGTTCTTTTGAAGAACATACTAGAGGCATAGGTTCCAAGCTAATGTCCAAGATGGGCTATGAAGGGAAAGGCTTGGGTAGACATGCACAAGGTATTGTTGAGCCAATAATGATTGAGGAAAGGCCTAAGTATTTGGGTCTTGGTTCTGGACAAGCTTATGGAGAAAGTTCCAAAGCTGCCATGAAAGCCATTGAAACAGCTCCAAGAAGTTGCAGTCTTGAGTGTGGAGATTGTATTAAGGAGAAATGCATTAGCTTGAAACATCATTTGCAGGATGCAAGTGTTCATAAGCACACACTTGGACCAGAGAGTTGGGGAGACTCTAATAGCCTTGAAGAGATTAATGGTGTTCCAAAGGGAGCCACTTCTTCATTTGATTTACCTCCTCATGAAGGCAATAAAAGTGAAAGAGAAAGGTATAAATCTGGTCCTAAACATTTTCCTTTTGATTGTGCAAAGCATGATAAATTTTCACATATGTATGGGAAAAAAATTGCATGTTCCTTTTGTGGGTTGGATAACCATAATGTTTCTAGATGTTGGAAGAGAATGGCCACATACAGGAAAATTTTGAAGGAAAAGAAGCAAGAAGCCAAAGGTCCATTGGACAAGGCAAGTCATGCTGTCAAGAGGATGCACATGCAGTGCACTTACTGCCATAAGCAAGGACATCTTGTTGCAAAATGTTGAACTTTGAATCCGGCAATGCTTCCACAAAAGATGAAGAAAGTGGAAAGAGAAGATGGCAGAAATGGAAAGGAAGATTCCATGACTGATGTGTCTCAGGATGATTCACATGTTGATGCTGATGTGCAGACAAAGGTAGTACCTTTGAAAGGGATTGGTAAGGAACAATTAGAGTTCTTATCCAATTAATATTGCATGTCTATTGATGCATCTACATTATATTTCATTTCATCATTGAAAGTACAGTGTGCTTAAGTGATAGTTGAAGGATGAAATGCATGCATGAGCATGAGATGCATGAACACAAAGATGTTGATGATTTCCTTGTTTTTGAACATGTATGTGTAATTAACTTGCAGGGTTGATTGGTTTGACATGCATGTGATGTCATGTTGACTTGGAAGAAGTTAACTTGGTCTCCAAATGGAGATAATGATGAAGTGTTTCCTAATGGTCTTTTCCTACATGCTTGACTTGAAGGGTCATTTGTTTTAAAGGCATGTTTTGTGGGCTTGTTGTCTAGTCCATCATTTGTATGCAGATGTAAGACATGGAGGTGTTCACAAGACGTGAAATCTGTTTCTTTTGTTGAAGCATGAGTTAGACCATCCAGTTGTTGTCTGTGTTTCTGTTGTTGTTGTTAACAGTTGTTGTTGACAGCTTTTCAAACAGGGAAAATGAAAGTTTTGTGGAGCAGATGAACTTCACATTTGTTTGAGCCACCTTGGATCAATGATCAAGGCAAAGAAGTTCAAACCACCTTTTATGACCATTTCAGCAAAAGTTCCGTAGGAAGGCAAGGAATAATATAGTTCTTCCCAGGAAGACCAGCCCATCCAAGAAGGGAAGTGGTTAGAAACTTTGGTTCAGAGGCACTATGCAAGGCAAAGTGTAGGGAGGCTGAAAGAAGAGGGTGAGTCACTCTCATTTACTGTTCAGATCAGTGTATTAGTCTTTTGGAGACCAAAAGTTCTTTTAGTGGGAAGGCGTGATCCAAATTGGATTTTGGATCGATTCCCAAGTCTAAGTGGTCCTCTCAGAGGAAATATAAAAGCCCAAGGAAGTTCCTGGAAATAGCCCCATTGCAGAGATCTTTTTCTTCTGAATCTACTGCAACTTGAATGGGCTAAAATGGACTTAGGATGGAGAAGTTATCGCATGCAGAAGATGCCCAGTTTCTTTGAAAAAGAGGCAAAAACCCCTAAAAATGGAAAAAAACCCTTAAAAAGGGAAATCACATTGGAAAAACGGCAAGGGCCAAATTTACGTGAAGGTGGAGGAATCTCCGATCCGTCGATCTGATTGATCGAATCGGAGGCAGACAAAGATGCGATATCGGGACCTGGATCTACCGATTGCCGATGATCGGATCGGTACACAGAGGAGCGGCTATATATATATATATATATATATATATATATATAATATATAATATATATATATATATATATATATGCACGATGCAATAGCCGGACTCGATAAAACAATAAATGATATTCCATAAAATTTGAGTTCTGTCAACGACCGTTTTCTATGTATTTTCGCATATTTCGTTTAATAAACGAAAAGCGAAGGACAGCGCCGATGCGATGAAAACCGAACCCGAAAGGGTTTGAGAATGGAAATATATATTGTTTCAAGTCTGCATGAAGCCATTTTTGCGTTATTTCCAATGTTTTAACATATTTTCCCAATGCAAAGGAAATCGATGAAACAAGCGGGATTTCGGGAGGAACAAAGCGGTAAGTGGTCCGCGCCGGGCTCCGCCCGAGCTCATACATTCGCTGCTATGTATCCAGGCTAAGGAGAGAGAAAACCACCCACATCGGGCAGTTAACCTCCATACAGAAGGGACGCCCGAAATAGACCACAGCCGTTGGATTTGGATATCCCAGATCAACGGTGGAGATGTGATATTGCTACAAAGGTGGACCCGATAAGAGTTATAAAGCGGATTCATAATATTTCAAATCTGATGAACAATGTTTTGGAGGATTTTTCGTGTTTTTGCAACGTTTCTCTGTGTTAACAGAAAACGATTGTTTCTAAGGATTTCAAGCACCGATGGTTCCATTCTGTTACAACACAGGTGGCCACTATCCCCAAGGGCGTTTAATAATGATTGCTAATGCACAGAGAGGGGATTTGAGTGGACAAAGGCTGGAAGACTGATCTGAAAATGGGGCACTTAGGCTTCTAGTCCAACTTACAAGAAACTCTCCCACTTCCAAAGCTTTAAATTTTCCCAAGTTTTATTGATTAACCAATGCAGAATAAAAAATGCTTGAAAACAATGGTGTATGCTGGTATTTGTTTTTAACTGTTCATGTGTTGTAAATTAATGTGCTGAAACTGATGTATAAATACATGTAACAGAAAATAAAGCAGCAGTAAGACAAACACATAAGACAGCAAATTAATTAGGAGTTTGCCCACAACTTTTGGGCTACATCTTCGTGAGCTTTACTCAACTGAACTAGGCTCTTTGGGATTATGGTATAAGTCTTTTTAACAAGCTTTTGGCTTAACTCCTGCTGTTTTACACAAAAAAAAACGGGTCAGACACCATATTATTCCCTGGCTCTTGGCTCTCAGTTCTGGCTCTTTGGCTCTGGCTTCTTTTTGCCTTCTATCAGTTTACAACTCTCTGGGCTTTTCACTTGAACCCCAAGTGACTCTGTTGACTGCCTTTTTGCTTTTGCGTTGCCTCTTTTGCTTTAGCTTCCTGCTTTGGCTTCACTTTCAACAACAAAACCCCATCAACACCCTCAGCAACCAACAACAACTTAGCAACCTCCTGTCTCTGTCGTTATGTGTCTTTTAAAGCCAAATCGGAGCTGTTGGTTCATTTCCGCTTCTTGTTTTTCTGTCTTCCAGCCACAGTCCGCTCAAATCCCTTCCCCGAGCGTTAGCAATCATTGCTAAACACCCTCAGGGATGGATGCCACCTATTCAGTAACATAATGGGTCGTTGGTGCTTGAAATCCCTCAATATAGCCATTCTTGGCTTACACAGGAAAACATACTAAACACGGGAAAAATCCGCAGAGAACACTGTTCACCGGACTTCAAATTTCCATAATTGCGCACTATATTCCTATCAGGTCTGCCCGTAAGTCGCCATTGCATGTCGCAAGGGCTTGCCCCTTTGGATTTTAGAATTTCATTAAAACTGTGAAAACACCGCAAAAATGGTGTTTGACGGATTTCAAAATGTATTAAATCCGGTTCATATTACCGTCGGGTCCGATCATCGCATCGCATATATAACATATAACATATAACATATAACTGCTCCTTTGTAATGAGCCGATGCAATATTGCGCTGCGACAAGTCGCAATTGCGGATCGCACAAGCTTGAGGTCTTTCCCATATGATAGGGTCTATGCCAGCGCCGATTGCGATCCACCGGTATCGGCGATCACGGTATCGCATCGGCCCTGTCCCATCGCATGTTATGCCTCTGATTGCTTCCGCCTGTCACCGCCGATGCGATATGCCGATCGGATCTGGACCGTTGATCAGCCAGATTTGACGACTCTTGTTTATTGTTGACTTAAGCCTTCGATAGGCCTTATTTCTTCAGATTTTTGCCTCTTTCCCAAAGAACAAAGGGGAACTTCTTTTTATGATAACTTCTTCATCTGAAGTCCGTTTTCGCCCATTCAAGTTGTGTTGGATTCAAAATGAGGAGATCTCTGCAATGCGATTAGTTCCAAGAGCAGCCTGCGATTTTCATTTTCCTCTGATTTACAAAGGATTTGTCCCATTTGGCACCTTTTACCTTTTATATGAAGTCTTTTAGACTTAAAGGTTTATCTAGGATCCATTTTTGGATCATGCCTTCCCACTAAAAGGACTTTTGGTCTCCAAAAGACTAATATACTGATTTGAACAGTAAATGAGAGTGACTCACCCTCTTCTTTCAGCCTCCCTATACTTGCTTTGCATAGTGCCTCCAACCAAAGTCTCTGACCACTTCCCTTCTTGGATGGGCTGGTCTTCTTGGGAAGAACTATCTTCCTCCTTGCATTCCTGCAGAACTCTTGCTGAAATGGTTATAGAAGGTGGTTTGAACTTCTTTGCCTTGATCATTGATCCAAGGTGGCTCAAACAAATGTGAAGTTCATCTGCTTCACAAAAACTTTCATTTGCACTTGTTTGAAAAGCTGTCAACAACAACTGTTAACAACAACAAAAACACATACAACAACTGACTAGACCAAACTCCTGCTTCAACAAAAGAAACAGATTTCACACCTGGTGAACATCTCCAGGTCTTAGATCTGCATACAAATGATGGACTAGGTAACAAGCCCACAAAACATGCCTTTAAACAAATGACTCTTCAAGTCAAGCATGTAGAAAAAGGCCATTAGGACTCTTTTTCCAAAAGATGAAACACTTCATCATTATCTCCATTTGGAGACCAAGTTAACTTCTCCCAAGTCAACTTGGCATCACATGCATGTTAAAGCAATCAACCCTGCAAGTTAATTGCACATACATGTTCAAAAACAAGGAAATCATCGATATCCCTGTGTTCATGCATCTCATGCTCATGCATGCATTTCATCCTTCAACTTTCACTTAAGCATACTGTACTTTCGAAGCCGAAACGAAATATAATGTAGATGCATCAATAGACATGCAATCTCAATCGGATAAGAACTCTAACCATTCCTTACCAATTCCTTTTAAAGGTACTACCTTTGTTTGCATATCAGCATCATCATGTGAATCATTCTGAGACACATCATTCATGGAATCTTCACTTCCATTTCTGCCATCTTCTCTTTCCACTTTCTTCAGCTTTTGTGGAAGCATTGCTGGATTCAGAGTCCAACATTTTGTAGCAAGATGCCCTTGCTTATGACAGTGAGTGCACTGAATGTGCATCCTTTTGACAGCATGATTGCCTTGTCCAATGGACCTTTGGCTTCTTGCTTCTTTTCCTTCTTCTGCTTCCTGTATGTGGCCATTCTCTTCCAACATCTAGAAACATCATGGTTATCCAAACAACAAAAGGAACATGCAATTCTTTTCCCATACATGTGTGGAAATTTATCATGCTTTGCACAATCAAAAGGAAAATGTTTAGAACCAGATTTATACCTTTCTCTTTCACCTTTATCGCCTTCATGAGGAGATGAAGCAAATGAAGAAGTGGCTTCCTTTGGAACACCATCAATCTCTTCAAGGCTGTTGGAGTCTCCCCAACTCTCTGGTTCAAGTGTGTGCTTCTGAACACCTGCGTCCTGCAAATGATGTTTCAAGCTATTGCATTCCTCCTGAATACAATCTTCACACTTTGTAATGCAACTCCTTCTTGGAGTTGTTTCAATGGCCTTCATGGCAGCGTTTGAACTTTCTCCATAAGCTTGTCCATAGCCATGACCCAAATACTTAGGCCTCTTCTCAATCATTATTGGCTCAACAATATCTTGTGCATGTCTACCCAAGCCCTTTCCTTCATAGCCCATCTTGGACATTAGCTTGGAACTTATGTCTTTAATATGTTTTTCAAAAGAACCAATATAAGCATCCTTAGAGGAATTTGAAGACAAACTGGAATGGTTTACCTCTTCTTCAAGCTGATACTTGACCAAGGCTTCTTGGGCAACAAAGCTCTGTGTCTCAAACTCATGCATCCTTTTTAGGTTCATATTTGCAATATGAAGTTGCCTCTCCATTTCCTGCAATTTGTCAGAAAGCAACTGCTTCTCTTCCTCCACAGAATTCAACTGTTCTCTAAGCACGCTGCTCTTCCTTCCATCCTCATACATTTCTCTCACCATATCCATCATGGTGGACAATTCTTGCTTTATGTCTTCATCAAAGAATCTTGTGAAGAATGCAGAATTTGAGGACCCACTTGTAGAAGTTGTCATTATGCCAATGAACAAAGAACTTCAAACAAGATTAATAAAGAGCTTATTTCAACAACCCTTTGCAACAAACCTCTTGTGCTTTAAGGATTGCCTTGAGGTCCTCTGCGATAGAAGAATGCCTTCAACCCTTCTTCCTATTTGTCCTTCCTGGATTGAGCTATCAGTAGCTCTCCCTTTACCTCTACAAACTCAGAAAATAGTCAGTCTGTAAAACAAGCATACAATCAGCCTTTGACTATATAACACCTTTTAGACAAGCAATCTTTGCTCTGTCAATCAAGCATTCTGATATAACCTTCCTTGAAGGTGGGGTTAATCAAACTTAAGCTCTGATACCACTTGATTTGAAAATGGGTCACTTAGGCTTCTTTTCCAACTTACAAGAACCTCCCACTTCCAAAGCTTTAAATTTTCCCAAGTCTTATTGATTAACTAATGCGGAATTAAAAATGCTTGAAAACAGTGGTGTATGCTAGTATTTGTTTTTAACTGTTCATGTGCTATAAATTGATGTGCTGAAACTGATGTATAAATACATGTAACAGAAAATAAAGCAGCGGTAAAGACAAACACATAAGACAACAAATTAATTAGGAGTTCACCCACAACTCTTGGGCTACATCTCCGTGAGCTCTAGTCAACTCAATTAGGCTCTCTGGGATTACGGTATAAGTCTTTTTTACAAGCTCTTGGCTCAACTCCTGCTGTCCTACATAGAAACAGTGGGTTCAGACACCATTTTATTGCTTGGCTCTTGAAGCTCTGGCTCTTGGCTCTTGGTTTTGGCTCTTTGGCTCTGACTCTGGCTCTTCGGCTCTAGCTTCTTTCTGCCTTCTATTAGTTTATAGCTCTCTGGGCTTTTCACTTGAACTCCAAGTGACTCCCTTAGCTACCTTTTTGCTTCTGCACTGCCTCTTTTGCCTTAGCTTCCTGCTTTGGCTTCACTTTCAGCAACAAAACCCCAACAACACCCTTAGCAACCAACAACAACTTAGCAACCTCCCGTCTCTGTCGTTCTGTGGCTTCTAAAGTCAAATCGGCACTGTTGCTTCATTTTTGCTTCTCGGCTTTCTGTCTTCTAGTCATAATTTGCTTAAATCCCTTCCCTGAGCGTTAGCAATCATTGCTAAACGCCCTTAGGGATGTATGCCACCTATTATGTAACGGAATGGGTCATCGGCACTTGAAATCCCTCAATATAGCCATTCTTGTCTTACATAGGAAAACATACCAAACACGGGAAAATCCGCAGAGAACACTGTTCACCGGACTTCAAATTTCCATAATTGTGCACTATATTCATATTGGGTCTGCCCGTAAGTTGCCATCGCATGTCGCAAGGGCCTGCCCCTTTGTATTTTAGAATTTCATTAAAACTGTGAAAACACTGCAAAAATGGCATTTGACGGATTTCAAAATGTATTAAATCCGGTTCATATTGCCGTCGGGTCTGGCCATCGCATCGCATATATAACATATAACATATAACTGCTCCTCTATAATGCACTGATGCGATATTGTGATGTGAAAAGTCGCAATCGCAGATCGCACAAGCTTGAGGTCTTTCCCATATGATAAAGTCTATGCCAGCACCAATTGCGATCCGCTGATATTGGCAATCGCAGTATCGCATCGGCCCGGTCCCATCGCATGTTATGCCTCCGATTGCTTCCCCCTGTCACCATCGATGCGATATGCCAATCGGATCTAGACCGTTGATCGGCCAGATCCGACGGCTCCTGTTTATTGTTGACTTAAGCCTCCGATAGGCCTTATTTCTTTAGATTTTTGCCTCTTTCCCAAAGAACAAAGGAGAACTTCTTTTTATGATAACTTCTTCATCTGAAGTCCGTTTTTGCCCATTCAAGTTGCGTTGGATTCATAATGAGGAGATCTTTGCAATGAGACTAGTTCCCAGAGCAGCCTGTGATTTTCATTTTGCTATAATTTACAAAGGATTTGTACCATTTGGCACCTTTTACCTCTTATATGAAGTCTTTTAGACTTAGAGGTTTATCTAGAATCCATTTTTGGATCAAAGACAGAGAGCTCGAAAGGGAAAATGAATAGGCAGCATCGATTTGGCTTAAAAGCCATGAATGTCAGGAACATCGGTGGTTGTTGTTGTTGGTTGTTGGGGCTTTGTTGCTGAAAGTGAAGCCAAAGCGAGAAGCTAAGGTGAAGGAGGCAACGCAGAAGCAAAAAGAGCAGCCGAGGGAGTCACTTGGAAATCGAGCCAGAGCCGAAGAGCCAAAGTTAGTGCCAAGAGCTAGAACCAAGAGCCAAGAGCCAGAGCCAAGAGCCAGAGCTTCAAGAGCTAGGGGATAAAATGGTGTCTGAACCCACTGTTTCTGTGTAAAACAGCAGGAGGTGAACCAAGAGCTTGTAAAAAGGACTTATAGCATAATCCCAGAGAGCCTAGTTGAGTTGACTAGAGCTCACGGAGATGTAGCCCAAGATTTGTGGGTGAACTCCTGATTAAATTGCTGTTTCTGTGTGATTGTTTATTGCTGCATCATTTATTGTTATATGTATTTATATATCAGTTTCAGCACATTAATTTACAACACTTGATCAGTGAAAAACGAATACCAGCATACACCTATATTTTCAAGCATTTCTTAATTTCGCATTGGTTAATCAATAAGACTTGGGAATATTTAAGCTTTGGAAGTGGGAGAAGTTCTTGTAAGTTAGACAGAAGCCTAAGTGCCCCATTTTCAGATCACTACCATATCTGCCTCCTTCCTCTTCTTATCATTGAAACTGTCCAAGGTTGGTTGAGATCCCGAAGTTGTACGAGAACTGAAGAAAGAAGGGGTTATATTCTTGTTTTCCATAGCAATTGAAGAGGAGTTACCAATACATGGATTTTGAAACTGTGTTTCAATTTGAGATGAAGATCTACCTGTCCCAACAATTTCATCCTTCCTCTTTGCCCTCTTAGAACTTGCTTCTTTAATGGCTTCCAAAGCAGCTACCGTTTCAGCAGTGACTTCATCAGGGCAACTTTGACAACTTCCCACATCATGCCCAAGAATTTTGGTTAGGTGGTATTTCAACGTGTTTATGCCTGCATGCGTTGTGGCATTGCAATAATTGCACTTGATATTGTGGTCATTATCGGGAATGATTTGTTGACCATGTGTCCATGCCGGATCACGAGACTACTTGAAACCCTTTGGTGGCATGGTGACAAATTCTGGAAGAAAAAAAAGTAAATTCAATTTTGTTTTCTGGTTTTGAATTTTTTTTTTTTTTGTTTATATTAATAATTTGAATTTTTTTTTGGTTCATGAAGCCTACTTGAAGCTTAGTCTAATCCAATGAAGTCAACTTTAGCCTCCTTTAGCCTCCTCCAACAACTCCTTCACGCTCCTTTAGCTTCACTCTCAAATTTCAACACTCACACAAATTAGCCAATCACTCAAATGACAAGTGAATGAGAAATGGAAGGGAGAGAAGTTTTTATAAAGATTTTTTTCCCTCCAATTTCCCTTTTCCTCCACCTCATTTCCAAAAAAGAAAAAAAGAAAATAAAAATCGAATTTTTGGTCAGATTGTGGGTTTTGATGACTTGAGGGTCTTATAGGGGTCCGATGAGTGTTTAATGGGCTACCCGTGGGTTTGATGCGGGTAGTTGGGTCTTGTACAAAACCCGTAGGGGAAGGGTCTAGACTGTGGGTTCTATGTGGTTGATCCTTTCCGACATGTGACCTATTCTTACCCGCGGGTTCCATAAGGGTCGTGCTTCACTGGAAGATACATACAAAACTTCTTGAAGTAAAATAGCTTTACCATGATCTAGATCGAAAGAAACATAACTAGATCCCTCTATAGGATATGTAGAGTTATCTTCAAGAATGATTTTCAAATCTGTCTTCCTCTCAACCAGATTTTGAGAGCAGTTCTTTATAACCAATAAAGTGCCTGGAAACACCACTATCAACCAACCATCACATGAATCTGCGGGAGAGGAACTATAAAGAGCAGAAAAAAGGAAGTGTTCATATTGTGTTTCAGCTGTGTTCTTGTCATACCTTGGGTTCCTTGAAGAACAATAGCTTTCTTTATGAGAATAAGGAGCTTCTCTTCTTCTTTAATCAGATTTGTTGGAACGATTGTTGTAGTTGGATCTTGGTGCTCTTTTTCTTTTTGGACAATCACAGGCATAGTGACCATGCTTATGGCAATTGCAACATTGGACTTTTGACAAGTATCTATTCCATTTGAAGGAACTGTTGGATTTGGGAGCAGGATTTCTCGAATAGTGATGGCCTCTTCTTCCTTTTTGCTTCTTGCCTTGGACAACAAAAGCAGTAGGTTTTCCCTCCTTATGCTTGGGAATTCTTCATCTGGAAATCATTTGTGCCTCTTTTTGACTGCACTTTCCCAAGAGCTCATCAAATGTAGGAAACTTGTCATTGTTGATGATGGTGGTAATAAAAGTTTCCCAAGATGGAGAAAGACCTCAAAGTGTAATCAACACAAGCTCCTTATCAGATGCAATTTCACCAACTGTAGTCAACTGATCTTTAATTTTAGAGATTCTCATAAAGTATGCTTGAATTGTCTCTCCTCTGTTCATATTCATATCCTTGAGTTGATTTTTCAAAGAATAATTTGGCTTAAGTTATTCACTTGATACATTCTAATCAGCTTATCATACATTGCGTTGACTTTTCTCAAGTTAGAGAGATAAGTGATGAGATGGTCTCCAAGAGAATTAGGGATAATCTTTTTAGCCTTGACTTCTTCTTTCTTGTATTTGGCCTTGATAGTAGCATTAGAGTTTTTTGTTGGTTCTGCTACCTCTCCTTCAATATACTCCAGTGCATTATGTTCCTCAAGAGTGATACCCAATCCGGCCTTCCAAGGGAAGAAATTCGAAGCATCAACGAACTTCTCTTTATTCTTAAATTAAGAGGAAGACATCTTGATCTTCTCAACAAATTTCAACAAGAAGTAGGAGCAATAGGTAATATTTCAGCAACAAATAGGAAGGGACAACAGGAGTTATTTCAACAGTAAATGAGATATTTCAGCAACAAATGAGAAGAGATATTTCAACAACAAATAGGGAGGGACAAGAAGTAATATTTCAGTAGAAAATGAGCTGCAACTAGAAGGGACAACAAGAGATATTTCAGTAGAAAGTGAGCTGCAAATAGAAGGGACAACACGAGATATTTTAGCGGAAAGTGAGTTGCAAATAGAAGGGACAACAAGAGATATTTCAGCAGAAAGTGAGCTGCAATAGAGGGGACAAGAAGTGATTTTTCAACAGAAAATGCATTGCAAATAAAAGAGATAACAAGATAAATTTTCGCAGAAAATAAGCTGGGGCAACAAGTAATATTTCTGCAGAAAATGAGAAGGGAGTGTTGAAGAATCAATGACAATTAGGTGTAGTGTGATTCTTCTTGACTTGATAACAATTTGTGGAGCCTTTTTACTTTTCTATTTAGCTTAATCTTCTTCTTCTTAGTAATGCAGGTGCGTGTACTTCATCACACTGCTACCAAAAACATAAAAACAAGAACACAAGATGTTGGCTCTCTGCCAGGGCCAAAACCTCTCTTCTCTTGAGAGGAAAACCCTTTAGTATGTTTCTCTTATTGAAGATTCTTATTGATCAATGCCAAACCCAGACCCTTGATAAGAATATCCTCCAAGCGCAAGTCAAATCCTTCCTCCTTCGGGCACTTTGTCCTCCTCCTTCGGGCACTTTGTCCTCCTTCTTCTGGCACTTCATTCCTCGACACTTTGTCCTCCTCCTTTCTTCTTCGACTGGAGATAGACCTTTGTTTATGTGAGCTTTAGAAGAGATACTTGTCTTTTATACTTAGTGAGATCCTTCACCTATGAAGACAGTTTCCCTTTTCTTGACTAACCAAGTTTCTTCTTGATGTGTAGTTGTAGGCTTGATGTGACAGCACAACAGCCCTAGTTTCTCGCATGTGTGGGTGGTTTCCTTGAATATTTGACTTCTTCTATCTTCGCTTGGGAGAGCCTCTTCTTCACTCTAGTGGGAGGCCTTATAGGCCTAAGTTACTAGCCCAAACAATGAGAGATATGCGATTGATATGCTGCTGCTGTTATGACCGCAAAGAGGCCTCCTTTTCTAGAACGTGTGACTGTGTTTGACCCTTAGAACAACCCCTTAAACTTCAGTCTTGTCTTCTCCTTCTTCGCGACACTAGAGGCTCCTTATACTCGGCTTCTTTCACTCTTTTTCTCGATTTCTCTTGCTTGCAGATTTCAGAGGTGACTTACTTGTTGTTGGAGGAGTTGACAACCTCTATATGTAGAGGACTATCCCTTCCTTAGGGCAACTTGAGGGCAATAGGCCGACTTGAGTTTTCTTCATCGTTTTTGCTCCTTTTGGTGATGTCGTTGCATGGAGAGCACTTGTTTTTGTTTGGAGGGATATTCTTTGACTCTTATACAAATATATACATGGTGTAACATGCCCTTAAGGGTCTTCAACCTTTCTTTTGACTCTTTGACTTACCTATAACACTTTAACATGTGCTAGATCTATTTCAATGAGCAAGAAACTCGTTGATAAATATAATAAAAATAATATTTCCCTTCTTGAATAAATACAAATATCAAAAGTACATTTATGAAGATTGAACCTAATTACACTTTCTTCAACAGGGAAAAGCTATTGACTTTTTGGACTTGTCTTCACCAAAACTCTGATACCATGTTGAAATTTTGATGTTCTATGTTGTAATAATTACTTATTTCAATTTTTTTTGCTGCAATATTAGTTAAGCAATTGTAGATAGAACATAAACCAAATGCACAATTGAAGAAAACCAAGAAAAAGATAAAGACACAGAGAATTTAGGTCCAATGACCAGGGCAAAACCCACAAGGGGAAAACCCAACCAGATTCTTCTTCTATTAGATATCAATTGTTCAGTAGAGATACAAAGTACAATGAAAGATCAAGAGAATGAATAAGTTCACCCAATTCTGAACAAATTGTAGCATGAAGATCATTGGTAGCAAGCATTGATGCAGACACCGAATCAACCTTCAAGTTCTGCTCTTACTCTCCAAGTCTCTCTCTCTCTCAATCTTCTTCAAGTCTCTCCAGCTCTCTTTTTCAAGTTTGATTCCTTCTTTCACAATGCACAAGTAGTGAGAATGAGATGATATGAGATACATATATAGGAGGAGCAACAAATATCGGTCATAAAGAAGGAGCAATACACATGCCTTGAGGAGGAGTTACATATGCCATTTAGGGAGGTACACATGCCTTTGTAATTCATGCCATTAAGGAAGTATGCATGCCATTGTAACTCTTGCCATTGAGGGGGGAATGTAACATGCATTAAAGAGTGTGTAAGAGGAATCTTTTATGACATGCTTTAATGAGTGTGTGAGAGAGAGTGTAACATATCCATTAAGTGAGAGAGAGTAACATATGCATTAATTGAGGGGAGTAACGTATCCATGATTCCTTTTAATAATAATATAATAGTATCATAAATAATAATAATAATAATATTGATGATTAAGTGAAAAATTGAACAATTAAGATTGATTAAGGATAAGTTAAACAATTTTCCATCATCTATACTTGATTACCAATTGAAGCAAGGTGATTTTTGTTGGAAAGTCACGCTTGAGATGATAGACATGACTTTCTATTTTTAGAACGTCACTCTAGAATAGTCATAAATGAGATTCTATTCGAGGAAATTCATCCCTTAGCTGCCAATTTTCAGTAGTTTCAAGTTCAAAGGTGTTGTGCCAAGGATGCTTAAGCCAGAATAAGAAATGTTCAGATTGAGGTGTTACGACTGGAAAGGAGGCAAATGAAATGGCACAAGCATAAGAAATGACCACAAAAAGCATTGGGCCTGACGGGGCATAGATTTGGCAGATTCTCGAGAGTACTCAGATCCAAGGCAGAGGATCCACTAGTGTTTGAACATCAGTGTGTAAATCTGAGAGCCTTAATGTATCTGCTTGCTTAAACCTTCCTCTCTGATTGTTCTACCATTTTGGGCTAGTCAGGTTTATCTGTCCATCAATCTCAACTATACTCCTGAAGTGGTGTCAATTGCCATTATGAGATAGTGAAACCTATGCTCGTTATGTAGTCTTGAGCTTGTTAGAGTTAAGCGTTTATTTAGCTCATCACTATATGCGGTAACGAACTTGTTTGTGGTTGACGGTGAGTGGCAAACTTGTTTATTTGATTGTGCATTTCATCTTTCATAGTCGTTCTCGCCCTCTCTCTATTTGATCTCCCCCAACTCAGTGCAGACAAAATCATTTTAGTGGTATCAAAGCACTGTCCAGGTTTTATTCTAGTGAATGCCAGTAGTTGGGGAAGTCCAAGAGACATCTTGGAATATGAAACCAAGGGCTACACAAATTATATTAATGTGTATCGTATGGATGAGAAAAGCATCTCATGTTCATCTAATTTTTGTCTATTTTCATGAGTGATTCCAATAGTGGTATCAGAGCTAGGTTTGCATAACCCACGAGGATTATTATTCCAACAAG
Organism: Pinus taeda; assembly: GCA_000404065.3. Classification (NCBI taxonomy): domain Eukaryota; kingdom Viridiplantae; phylum Streptophyta; class Pinopsida; order Pinales; family Pinaceae; genus Pinus; species Pinus taeda. The sequence goes on from APFE031693035.1 coordinate 50,914, forward strand.
ATTTTATTTATTTAAAGGGCGTAATTGTTTTAAATAGTGTCCTTGGTAGTTAGGGCATTGAAGAAGTTCTTAATAGGCATGTTGTTTATTTAATCCATTGGTGTTGGACTCTTAATTGTGCTTTGCTTGCATTCACACTTCATCAACTTTAAAAGGTGTTAGAGGGCTCTTATCTAAGTTCCCCTTGCATGTTGTACTTCAACTTTAAGAAAGTATTGGAAATTGGCAAATTTAGCACATGTTTCATTTCAAAGTGGCGGAATTTTAGATTTCGGTTAACATGTTCCAATCCTTTTGGTAACAACCTTGTGCCTTCGATGAAAGGTAATGATATTCCACCCAAAACCTTGTATGGATGGGTTGTTTGTGCACTAGATTTCTCCCACCATGTAATCCAACCTTTGCCCCCCCCACCTAGCTAAGGAATTCCAAATCATTTTGATACAATTAATACAATGTTGATTCTTCAAGTGGGACAAATTCAAAGAAGAAACGGGTCTTATGTATTTGTATTTTTCAACTCCCCATGAGGGTGAAAAATAAATAGGCTTGTGGTTTAAAGAGTGACCTCTCCTAATACCCGAATGGACCTTTCCCCTCCCTTATTAAAATAAAATCTATTTTTTTTAGAAAGCATGCTTTAGTCCATACTCTCAAGGTCCCTTTCATTGCCCTTTTGATAATTGAACTAGGTAAGCCAAAGCTTAGATGACTCCTTCCTACAAAATTTATTCAGGCTTTGGAGACCTTGCCTGGCTTTGAGGTGTTCTAGGCAAGTTTCTTCCCATGAAGCATCAATATTGGGAATATGCCCTCCTTTTCATATGCATTCACCATAGTGAAGTTCCCCAAAACTAGCTAGTGAGTTTTTGGGAGTCCATTGGCCATCCATTTTTAGAAGTGAACTTGTTTTCTAATGTCACTGTAGGGAGTCCATTGGCCAGCCAGACCTAGTATTTGACCATCCAAATTGAAAAGGGCCTATGCCTGTCTCTATTAAGGGTCAATTCCTCACCCCCATCATTGAAGAAACAAGCTATGGAGGAGACCAAAGTGGCTACACCACCTCTGCCCTCAGGTTGCTTTAGCATAGTAATATGCAGCGAAATAAAATTTAACATAGCCTTAAACAAAAATTCAATAATTTTCACCTCTTGAATACACAAAATATCAAGATTGTGAAGCTAGGTCCTTGTTCAAAAAACATTGTTTTTTGTATGGGGGCTAGTGCGACCCTTGTCATTTGATGATGCTAGCTTTATTGGGGATAATAAGAATGTAGCCCATATTGTCCTTATTGACATTATCATTTAGCTTGGCTAGGACCTACTAGGAATTTGAAGTCATTATGCCTTCCATGGCAAAAGGATGGAATGAATCTTCTAGAAAACCTTGGGCTTATTTAGGGATTCCTTAGGGTTTGAGGTTGCTTAGGGATTCAAAGGAGGTGGGGAGCACACTCTCTTGCCCCCTCCTTGAGAGGAGGCTTGGGAATGGTGCACCACCTACCTCCTGGTGCTTGAGGCCATGCATTTCATGGTTCCAAACATCCTAGGAGTTGCATGCTTGGTAGGATGAACCTTTGGAGCTGCAACTATCTTATTGTTCTAGGAGTTTTTTAGAACAACTTGAACCCAATTTCCATTACATTCATTATTTCCTTGAGACATTGAATGAGCCTAGGTTTGAATAGCTTCACTAGGACCTACTAGGAATTTGAAGTCATTATGCCTTCCATGGCAAAAGGATGGAATGAATCTTCTAGAAAACCTTGGGCTTATTTAGGGATTTCTTAGGGTTTTAGGTTGCTTAGGGATTCTAAAGAGGAGGTGGGGAGCACACTCTCTTGCCCCCTCCTTGAGAGGAGGCTTGGGAATGGTGCACTACTTGCTTCCTGGTGCTTGAGGCCATGCATTTCATGGTTCCAAACATCCTGGGAGTTGTATGCTTGGTAGGATGAGCCTTTGGAGCTGCAACTATCTTATTGTTCCAGTTGTTTTTTAGAACAACTTGAACCCAATTGCCTTTACATTCATTATTTCCTTGAGACATTGAATGCGCCTATGTTGAATAGCTTCACTGGCACTTGCAATTGGTGAGTTTGGCTTAACCATTAAATGATAGGCATGTATTTTATGGTTGGTCTTTAGTAATGAAAGCAAGTGTTGGGAAAATTTATGTATCTTATAGTTTGCTTGATCATCTATCCCTTATTGGGATTATGAAAATCTCCATGAGATATTTAGATATGGTAACTCTTATTCACACTCACCTATATGATTTTGGGTTAAATTTTTTTGGGAGGTTCATCACTTAAGGAAAGGCTAGAATTGCGTGGGTAGGTTGTGGAAATCCACTCACATAGGACCAACATAATTATGTAGTTGGTTCAACAACACTGCTTTTGATCCACAGATCCAAAGTGTGTGAGCACTAAGCACCAAATAGGGTGAATCCTCAAGAAAGGACAAAGGAAGAATGTTTTGGTGGAGCTTTGAGGGTTGATGTAATGTTAACCATGTGGCTCCTATACCTTCTTAACTTAGGCCTTAACTCATGCCCACATTATGAAAACATATTACATAATATTTTGAGATGCATTGAAATTTTAAATAGATAATATTTGTCATGGTTTGAAGTTTGAATGTTGAACCACTAAGTGAATGTTTTTCTTGGAGAACTAGTGCCATGTGTGTGTCAATTTGGGTAGGGGGCATACAAACATCCCAGAAAGTATCAAGGGACATACCCCATATCTCCTCATTTCTAGTGGCAAATGTTTAGGGAATGTGGGGGACTTCCTCCATGTCCCTAGGGACATCCCCTTCAAACAAGGACTTCCCCTTGTAGTTTTCAATTCCTTAGGTATGGAGAACGCAAGGGACGTGTCCCTTAAGGTTAGGGACAATTTCTTGTGTAATGCTAGGTTTTTTAAGGAAAACCTAGCAAGAAAACCCCCACTAGTTCCCTGCATTTCGCGGATGGTACCTAATGGTTATCTGCTGGCATTGATTATGGTCCCTAATTTGGAAGCGACATTGAGTGAGGCATGTAATAGAGGCCTTCACAAAGCTCACAGAACTCAACCACTCAAGCTAGCTCAACAAGCTAATACATTGTTTAAAACCTTCTAGGGAAACTTTTTGGCATTTCTCAGCATTTCATAGATGGTACCTTGTTAGTGAGTAAGTAAATTTATTAATGTCCATTTGATGACCACAAAAGTAGGTCAATGGGATTGAAGAAGAGTACAATCAGTGTGACTACAATGTGGGAGTCCAAGCGCATCTCCTAAAAAAATGTTAAACATAACATATAGAGAGAAAGAAACCAATGGTAGTGCTGTTGTGACATGTATATAAGAGACCTGGGTAGAATACAAAATACTCAATAGTCTGCGACACGATACAGAATAATAATGGTTTTCTAAAAAGGAATGAGTGAGATGCTAAGGTCTGGCAGTGGATCTGGAGATGTTAGGGGCTCTTGAGTCTAATGAATGATGGGAACTGGTTACAAGTTCGTTGTCAAAGTCCCCTGGAGCTTGCAGTGGATTTGACCATATGATTGCGGGGGGATGTATGAGTGAGCGATACTCTTAACATCCGAGTTTGAAAAGAAGAAAATCTGAATATGTCTTTGGCCACTCCTACAACACTGGGAGATAGTTGGATGTGTCAGGGGCACCTTGCTCAAGAGTTGTCTAGAGTTGGTCCCTCTAATGCTTTGAGAACCTGTGAATTGATGTATTGTTTGGCATCATCGAATTGGTCTTAATGGTATTTGTTGATCTCCTTGAGGGGAAGGTTGAGAAGAGACCTAAAATCTCACCTTTCTATTGTCTAGAGCATTCTGAACCTTTGCTTGTTGCTTGTGGCCTTTTGGTTTGATGAATCCACATGAAAGTATGAGGTAATTGCCATGGTCATCCCAGGGCGAGGCATGTTGTGTAGGTGCTCAGATTTGTGGCTGGAAATCTCTCTGATGAAGAGTCCTAAGAATTATTGTTCCTGGTACCTAAAGAAGGTAGAGAGTGAGCCTCTCGAATCCTAATATAAATAGTGATAGTGTCCTTAAATCTCACAGTATAGGGGACACCTAAAAATGAGGTGCGTCTTTGTCTCTAGCTCATGCAAATGACACAGTTGGTAGATCCTATCCCGTCATGGTATATGGTGGTTTGTCTCTATTCAGAGTCTATGAGAACCAACATAGAATTGTCCCAACGGGATCCTAAGCAAATGCATATAATGTTGGCATGTGTAAGGGGGCAAAGTATGATGCCATCTTGCAGTTCCAAAAAGTGATCTAGGTAGAAGGACATCATTGAGCCCAAGCTCGTTAAAGATGGGGTCCAAGTGAACTAAATGTACTTTTTGTAGATATCCTCTCTAATGGGCTGGTTTAGTAGTTGTCGAGTGGGCAAGAGATGGATCAATGCATTGTGGGAGAAATTGAATGGGGGAAGGCGATCTGGGGAGATAGCTAGCAACTGGAGAAGTCAAGAGGCCTCTAAGAACTAACCTTGAGCCCGACTTGACGAGGGGGGATTTGAGGCAAGAGTCTCCATTAAGCAAAGAGCAAGATAGGGATACCTCTCTTTCCTAGTGAACTTTTGAAGGAAAGAAACCAAATGGAAAATGATCGAGGCGAAATGGGTGGATACCTAACTTTCCCTGGATAATGGGTTGTGTCACTGTCTGCTTACATCAGATGATGCTTTTGAGAAGCAAGGCTTGGACTCTCTCTGGTCTAGCCTAGTCTATTTGCAACAAGCTAGGTCCCAAGACTTCAGAGCCATAACAAATTGTGGGTCTAATAAGTGCCTCCATGAAGTGAAGTTTGGATGAGATGTCCTAAAATTGACTTTGAAAACACTATCTCTCAATGAGGGCTAGGGAATCATATCCTTTACTGCGCTGAGGTTGGAGTGCCTGCTGCATACCAAAATGAGGTCTGTGAGCTGTACCCCCAAGTAGGTCTAAGCAATGGTGATCTCAATCTTAATACCTAGATGGTAGAAATGTAAGTCTGTAAGAGATTTCTTCGATGCATGAAATACCAGAACCTTGGTTTTACCAATCAATTGTTGAAGATAACAAAAGTTGGGCACTGCATCAATTTGCCTTTGTAATTCCTCAGGAGAAGAAGCCAACAAGACCAATTCATCGGTGAAAAGGAGAAGCAAAATCAATATCTAGTGTAGAAGACAACGATCCCCCTCTTGGGTATCCGCGAGAGGGGGCAACCCATTGATTTGGGGTAGCATCGAATGTGCTCTAGCCACAAAATTTGGTGGAGAGGCTGGGGCACAGGAGATCTCCAATATCCATAAAGGGTTTGGGCAGATTCTAAACAGATCAGGAGATATTAAAATAATTAATATTTTTAATAGAGTCCCAAAGTCTAAACTTAGGGAAAATAAAATATTAATGCATATTAATTTGAATCTCTGTTAGAATGGTCCAAAAGACATGGATCAAGCTAGATCTAATCTTAGTCGTTGATTAGGGACTTAATCTCGGTCGTTGAGATGTCAACATGAAAAGTATAAGAGGAGGCTTGAGGGTCACTTGGAGAGTATACCGGATGATCAGTGATTCTATTCTCTAGAGTGGGGTTTGCTAAGAGAGATAGAATTAGTGATCGGGAGAGCAGCTGAGGGGCATTGAGTACAGAGAAATAGAGAAGGCAGAAATTGTGCCGCAAAAGCAGTGCAACAGCCAAGGAAGGTGACACAGAGCCAGCAAGGGCTCACGCAGGGCCGCGTAGAGGCAGCCAAGTGCTGCGTAGAGAGCGCAGCTGACACAAAGGCTCCTAGAGCTAACCCAGGGCCTCCTGGGGCTGACGCAGGCCTAGAAAGGCTGATGCAGGGCCAACGTGAGACAGAGAGGCGCTGACATAGTCCAGTTTAGGTAGATGCTGGGGTTGCAAAGCAGTTTTGTGCTGAGGAGTTGTTGGAAGGATTTTCCAGGGTTTCAGCGAGGAGATTTCTCTCAAACTGTGAGGTATAGCTGCTAAGGAAATTCTCTGTTGGGTAGGCCAGTTTCGGCACCTAGATTGTACTCTGATATTGCTTAATAAGAAAACCCTCAGATAGCTGCATCGGTTTTCCTGCATTGGGTTTTTCTGAGGACATTGGTCCAAAAATAATGGTGTCATGTGGTGTGTTTGTTCTTGTTTCTTTTAGTTGCTGATCTGTAATATGTTGAGCATGCACTGGTGTTTATTTTTAGTATTTACTTTGTAAATAACTTGTTAAAGAAAACTAACAAGTAGGTAGGAATAAATCAGAAAAAGTGCATGAAGGATTTCTAAACTAAGTAAATTTAGAAACTTCAACATGGTATTAGAGCGTGATTGCAGATCACAGGAGGACTAAAAGACATCAGCCTAGCAGAGCAATAGCAATTGAAAACAGCTGTCCCGAGGTGACAAACGCTGTTTCTAGCAGTGTAGAATCCAAGGAAGTGTGATGCAGAGCCAGCCAGAGCTACGCAGAGGAAGTCGGGAACTGCGCAGAACGTCAGAGAGGCCAGCATTGTTGACACAGAAGGCTAGAGGGCTGACACAGGGCATCCCAAGGCTAACGTAGACCCATCTGGGGTGACGCAGAGCCAACGTGGGGCAGAGAGGGGCTGATGCAATTCTCAGAGAGGCAATTGCTGGAATCTAGAAGGCTGCAGAAATATTGGAGAGTGGCCCTGGTGAGGTACTTTAGTCAGAACAATACCTAATAGAGCAAGGCCAGAGGAGTTGTTACCGAGGGTTTCTAGCTGAGGAATCCGGATCAGCAGTGCAGTTGCATAAGATGATCAAAGTAGGGGGCATCTCGACAAGCGGTTGAAGGATTTCCAAGAGGGAAATCAAGACTCAGAGGGAGTCCAGAAGAGAAATTCTAGATGGGAAGTAGAGACTCAGAGGAGTCGAACATAGAACTTCTAGGAGGGAAGTAGAGGAGCATCATGGCACTACACGGGGTAAGAGACCAGGATAGACTGGACGAAGCATCAAACTTTGCAGTCTGGAAGGCCAAAATCTTATCAGTGCTTGACAGGAATCGTGTCAAGAACTTCGCCTTAAAGGTTATAGCTGTCCCAGTCGACCCCAATGATAATGACAAGTACGAGGAGGCAATGGCGAAGGCCAAGTGCATTATCCTTGACGGGGTCAAGGATCATGTGGTGCCACATATAGCCTAGAAGGAAACGACAATTGAGATGTGGGAGGCTCTCAAGAACCTATACCAGCATACTTTTGTGCAGAGAAGAATGCTGCTCGAGAACCAGATGAGGTCATATTAGATGAAGAAGGGTCAACCGATTGACTCCTTCCTTAGAGCACTGAATCAGATCCGAGATTAGTTGATTGCTATAGGAGCGACATCGGATTAGGAGCTTATGGTGAGGACAACCCTGAACGCTGTCTCAGAAGAGTGGGAAGTGTTTGTCCAGAGCGTCCTGGGCAGAGGGACTCTCCTACCTTGGGACGAGATGTGGGCAGCTCTTCGCGAAGAAGAGATCAGATGATAGTCAAAGATAGGTAGCAGCAGCAAAGGGATCAAGGTCAAGCAGGAGGAGGAGGATGTGGCCCTAACATCTGAGGGAAGGCAGGAGAAGCGGAAGAAGAAAGATCTCTCCAAGGTCAAGTGCTTCCACTGTGGGGAGATGGGTCACTATGCGACCTAGTGCCCAAGGAAGAAGAGTAAGGGAGAGTCTTCCGAGACTAAGGCAGCGCCAACACGAGCAGAGAAGGAAGTTTTGATAGACGATGACTATGCCATAAGTGCACACACGCCACTTGAGCGGAAGTGGGGAGACATCGAGCTATAGTCAGGCGGACTACAGGCAATGAGGGGTAGGATCCTTGAGGTACCTAGCCTCTTGGATTAGACCTTGCTACGGGAGCCCCGACGAGGAATAGTAGGACTGGTTGAGTGGGTAGAGACGTATGCGATGGAGCGACAAAGAGAGCTACAGTGCAGGAGTCCCAAGACAACGCAAAGCTAGCTAACTGCAGCAGTGCGAGAGGCACATGAGTATTGCACTAGTGTAGGACGACACGGAGAGGTGTGCAATGGTGTGACATGCAGGAGAGTTGTTGCAGTAACGCAGAGGTTAAAGAGCGAGCACTTGGCAGCAACAGAGAGAGCTTTAGCATCAGTGGGTGTTTCTAGCCCAACAGGGAGGTCAGTTGGGAGATCAATTACTTACTTCTCAGTAACTGAGTTGCAGTGCAGTAGTGGGTAGCATGATGCAGCTTGATGAGAGGAGGTGCAGTGCGGATGCAGTGCTGGGAGAAAGGACCAATTGCAACACGGATGCAGATGGAGTTGTAGTACAGATGCCGCTGTGGCAGTGGCAGAACCATGGGCAGCAGTGCAGAGGATGTTGGGCAGGAAGGCCTAGCATTAGCATAGGTACCGATGCCAGATGATCAAAGTAATACTCAGTGAGGAGTATTGCTAGATCAAAGTCCTCGCTAAGAGGGAGTATTAATATGGGGTAGCAGCGGATGTGCTCTAGCCACGAAATTTAGTGGAGAGGTTGGGGAACAAGAGATCTCCAATACCTAGAAAGGGTTTGGGCTGATTCTAAACAGATCAATAGATATTAAAATAATTAATATTTTTAAAATAAAATATTAATGTGTACTAATATGAATTTGTGTTAGAATGGTCCAAAAGACATGGATCAAGCGAGATCTAATCTTAGCTGTTAGGGACTTAATGTCAGCCGTTGAGATATCAACAGAAAAGTTATAAGAGGAGGCTTGAGGGTCACTTGGAGAGTATACGAGATGATCAGTCATTCTATTCTCTAGAGCGGGGTTTGCTAAGAGAGATAGAATCAGTGATTGGTAGAGCAACTGAGGGGCATTGAGTACAAAGAAATAGAGAAGACAGAGATTGTACCGGGAGAGTAGCGCAACAGCTAAGGAGGGTGACACAGAGCCAGCAAGGGCTCACGCAGGACCACACAAAGGCAACCAAGTGCTGCGTAGAGCACCAGAGGGGCTAGCGCAGCTGACGCAGGGGCTCCCAGAGTTGACGTAGGGCCTCCTGGGGTTGACGCAGGCCTAGAAAGGCTGATGCAGGGTTAGCGTGAGACAGAGAGGGGTTGACGCAGTCCAATTTAGGCAGACGTTGGGGTTCCAGAGCAGCTTTGTGCTGAGAAGCTGCCAGAAGGATTTTCTGGGGTTTTAGCCAGAAGATTTCTCTCAAACTGTGAGGTATAGCTGCTAAGGAAATTTTCTGTTGGGTAGGCTAGTTCCGGCACCCAGATTATACTCTGATATTGCTTAATAAGATAACCCTCAGATAGCTGCTCAGGTTTTCCGGCATTGGGTTTTTCCGGGGACATTGGTCCAAAAATAATGGTGTCATGTGGTGTGTTTGTTCTTGTTTCTTTTAGTTGCTGATCTGTAATATGTTGAACATGCATTGGTGTTTATTTTCAGTATTTACTTTGTAAATAACTTGTTAAAGAAAAATAACAAGTTGGTAGGAATAAATCAGAAAAAGTGCATGAAGGGTTTCTAAACTAAGTAAATTTAGAAACTTCAACACAACCTTGTTTGACTTCGACGGTACTCTAGATGAAATTGGAAAGGCCATTTGCCATCTTGAGCCATCCCAAAATTAACTCATATTGTCTCATGATGGCTTCCAGAAGGGTCTTAGATATGCCATTGTTGCAAAGCCTTTGGAACAACGCCTCCCTCAGAACTATGTCAAATGCTTTTTGGAAACCTACAAAGCAATTGTAGACCTTCGAAGAGTAATGACAAGCCTACTCAATAATGTCTTGGAGAGTGAATGTGTGATCAATTGTTTGGTAGTTTGGTTGGAAACTTGTTTGTCCTTGAGCCCTAAGATGAAAACCCACCAATTCCTCAGAGAGCGATTGGTGTAAGATTGTGGCATAAATCTTGGAGAATGTATGACCCACCATGATAGTTTGGTAGTTGTTTGGATCATAACTGCTTCTTAATTTGTGGATTGGGTGAATAATGTGTCTTGCCCAGGAGGGGTAGCTTGAACACACCACATGGTTAAATAAATCTACAATATAGGACTCAAGAGATGGGATGTCACATTTATGGAATTCAACTTGAAGCCCATCCTTGTCAGCTGCTCTATTAGTACTTATGGCTCTGACTGCTCTCCTAATGTCCCTCTTAGAAAAGAGGTGGGATAAGGAGGGGGGTGGCAGGGGATGTAGATAATAGGTTGTTTAGGAATGTCATAGAGGGAGGTTGTGTGAGATAATAAGTAATGGGGATCGAGGTTAGGTGGGATGGTGTGGTGTTTAGAGAAAAGAGTATGCCATAAGGGCTTTTAGTGAGTGGCGAAGGGCCTCATGAAGTTCCCTTCAAAAAGAAAGAAAGGTTTGCTTTTTATGATGCAGAGTTGACGATAAGTTTTGTGGAGGTAGGGTGAAGAAGATGGGTCATGCTTGAGGTGAGACGAAGTTGTTTAAGAAGGGATTTGCATTCATTATCGAACTAGTGTTTCATGGGACATGATCCAAGGGGGGGTTATGGTTGTTTTGACAAGTATAGTGGGGGTAGGAGTCTAGGGTTGCCTCCACGAGGGCAGTGAGAAATATCTCATATTTGGTTGTGGTTGTTTTAAGTGACCTGTAGTTGGAAATGGAGGGGGGGGAGCAATTGCTTGAGGTAGGTGGTATAGGAGTTGCATAATCTCTATCAAAAAGAAAGGTAGCATGGGAGATTGGCAGAATAGACTAGAGGGTGGGGGGATTGGAGAAGGTAGAGAAGGAAAGGGTGAAATTGAGAAGGGCATGGTCTACTAGGGGGAGATGAGAGACTAAGAGGTGCTGGATATGTTAGAGAAGGTCTTGGTTGGTTAAGACATAGTCAACAACCTTGCCCGCCCTACAATGGGGGAAACAAGTGCAATCACCAGAATTCGGAAAGCAGGGAAGCCCATTTATGATCAAGAGACCATGGGATTTGCCTAGGTGCAAGATATGTCTCATGTAACCCGAGGGGTCCAACACTATCCTATGAACCCCTATGAAGACCCATAGATTTTGGTTCTAACTCTTGGACGCAAGGTGTGTCCTTTGCTTTGTTGTGCAGGAAAACCAAAGGTCTCTGGTCGAGTGCTAAAATCACCTAAAAGAATGACATCACCAAGAGTGGAGAAGTGGGAGATATTTATGTAAAGAGCCAAGAAAGGATTGCCCTCAAAGTCTGTGTGAAGTGCAAAGCGTGATGAATCAAGGGGAAAGTAATAATTTGCAATGCAGCTATTTGGAAGAAGACACCTGCGCTGATGGAGCCGGACCCACAAAAATATGGCATGCTCATTGGATGACAACCAAGTGACCCTACTTTGGAGAGCGTCGCATATAAGACAAGCAACACCACTTGATCCTTTGACGCTGTCAGATATTATCTCTTGACGACAAGACTATACCCATTGATACCCATGGATCTTGGGTGGTGTCCGCATGGGGCTCGAATGCGTCTTTGTGAGAAAAAGGTCACACGATCAGATTGCATTGCGAAGCATACCTGGTGAGGACCAAAATGCACCATTTTAATTCCAGCAGCCAATGGATATGGTGGACTAACTGCCCTTACTCTGTCCCCCAATTGAATGAAACTATCATTCCTTCCAAGGGCAGGAGTATCCTGGAGGAGTTGAATCATGAATGATGGCTTTGAGATTCTGGATTATTGCCCAATTTCCTTTCTTCTGTGCAGCCATGACTTGGTCCTGAGACAGCTTGAGTTCCACCTGCAGAGATTTGGTGAGGTCAGCATCAAGGAATATCTTCTGTGCAAGTGGGAGCAATATTAGTCTTCTCTTGGCTCAGAGAGCTTTGAGTTGATCTTCTAGAGACTAGAAGTGGAGGAAGAGTGTGGAGTTGGGGCTCATCCATGCCTGATCAAGAATGATGTCCTTCAGATCCAAAGTGTCATGAAGGAAAGAGGTGCCCAACTGTAGGGGTTTAAAAGGAGCTACTGAAGGGGGCAGCCCACGTACTCTAAAGATTAAGCTCTTGAGCTTGGTGAAGGCATTGCTCATTAAATTTTGCTTGTATTACACCTTCAACTTTAGTGAGTGGCAGTGGTTGTTCACTTTTCCGGACCACTTCAACCCAAGAATTATGTTTTTGCTGCTGGATTTCTGTCTCCTGTTTAAGGAGGGCCTTCTGTGCTCTCATCTTATCTTGCAGATTTTTGATATTTGAGATCTCTATTTGGAATATGGGGGAGTCAATAATATGTTTTCCTGTTTTTTCATTTCTGAGACCAGCTTTTTGAGATCAAATACTTTGAATGGGGTTGTTTTTATCGTCGATCCATCCTCCGTAGCAGATTCTTAATCTGGGATGTCCAAAAGGGGAAATCCCGCCTCATGGCAATATAAGTGGAGCTATAAACCTGGCCACGGAGGGTGAATGGAGGGGAGCTTTGATTAATTGACCTTGAGACCTCCTACATGAAGCTCAAAGCGTTCAACACTTACTGAGCTAACTGGGCTAATGTGCAGCCTTATTTATGTTATGTGATGCTTATTTTTTTCTTCTCTGAAGGAAGGGTGTTAAAAAGGATTGTTTTGTGTTTTATATGTATTAGAAGTTAGAACTTAGAAGTTACGAAATGATTAATGGCAGATGAGAAGATCATTAATGGCGTTCATTTATTTGTGATCCCCTTTGAAGCTTTCCTTAATGGCATTTATTTAGTTTTGATCTCCTTTGAAGCTCTCTTTTATGCATGCCTTTCTCTAGTCCTGTCTGTGTCTTGCTTCTTCTTTGCTATATTTTGAAGTTTCTTAGTTTCTTATACAGTTAAGTTTCAGTGGAATAACAAGTTGGAATTTATGCAATATCTTTCCGTGTTTTGTGTAGATTGGTCCCTTCCAAGCATCCAAGCCTGAGAATCCAAAGATTAAAGTTATTCTTCAGTTAAATTTGCATGGCATCGTAACAGTTAATTCTGCTTCTGTAAGTTATTAGTTTCGAGTTTCTGCTGAATTAATTTGTAACTATGTTTATATATTTAGTTTCTGTCTAATTAAAACAGTGTTTAGATGTTAAGGTTAGTTTCTGTCTATTTTTAATCTGTTTAGCTGCTAATGTTCAGATATTGAGGATGGCTTTGGCTTATTTTGTACCCATAATTAGATATTTAGGTTTGCTGTTCTGAAGGCATGTATATATTTAAGCAACTGCATTTGAGATGGGTGAATTTGTAGGCATATCTGTGTATGCTAACCTCTTATGGTTCAGCTTATAGAAGAGGAGGAGGTGGAGTACCCTATTACATCTACGGTTGTGATGGAAACAGAAAAAAACAAGGATGGTGGAAGCATGTCTGATCCTTCTGCAGATGCAACAAGGAATAATGCTGTAAATGGTCATGGGTCTACATCTCCTGCTGTTGATCACTCACAAGCAGAACTCACCAAGGTTGCTTTCTCTCTCTACATCTTTCTTTGTTTGACTACAAGATGCCTTGGTCTGTTCTTCATTGGCAACCTCCATCTACATCCTATTATTGCAAATTGTCCTTTCTGACAAGTAATCTGTTGCGTCTATTTTGACAATATTAGATTTGAAAGAGGGTTTATTCCAGTCAAATACTGGCAGGGCAGGTCACATCAGTGTCACAATTTCATTTGCAGTTAAATTAAATCATTTCCATTAACTATTGTGTGTGGACTCTAAAGCCATGTAACAAAATGCACATGGTTGCAAGGGAACCTTCTTTCTATTCAACTAAAAGGAACGAGTGTCCCAACTTTTCAATACCTTTTTCCTTGTGTTAAGATACTAATAGTTGGTTATGGTTACCTTGATTTCAGTTCCGTTGAATGCATTAATCAGTTTTCTGACTTGCCAAGGTTTGGAAAAGAATGAACTACTATTTATAGTTGCAGCATCAAAAAGCAATCATTCCAACAAGTATGAAGCCACTCTTAATCACACGAGAGGAAAAGAAATATAGGAATTCCAGATTCCATTAATCATGTGAAATTGAGAAAATATGTCTCTCTTGCCCAAGGTGGGCAAGTTGACAGAAGTCAAACCCTCTCATAACAATTCATACGACTCTCCACAAATCAAACAACTGGCATGGAGACACAGATACAGAAAGGAAATGTTACAACTCCCTAACCCCTAGGATGATCCTACTAACTGTCAACTTGGTCAAATGTCACATCACTAACCTAGTAACTACTAACAATGAAAATTACTAACATAATATTAAAGTACATTTTGATGGGCCACAGTATTCCAGCTATGGTTAATGCCACAGAATTGTGAGGGCACAGTTAAATTATCAATCCGGGTGTGTAAGCGTTGAAATGCTATGCACTGTATATGTAACAACACGGTTCTATATTTGCTGAGATGTGCTCTGTTACATCTTATGAATGTTTTTGAACAACTGATTCAATTAAACTAACTCATCAACAATAAAACCAGTGTGACAAATCATTGCATGGTGGTGGAGGAAAGTCTATTCTACAGTAAACCATTCAAAAGCAGGAGATCTAGAGCAATGATTGCTGCACTCTGAATAAAGAAAACTAACTGCAGCAAACCATTTGATAGCAAGAGATCCAGAACAACCATTGCTGCACTCTGCATAAATAAACTATGCCAAAAAACCATTGAAAGAATATTACAACCATTGAAGAAAATAAAACAACAAATAAATCAATGGAAGTGTGGAAAGAAAACTAAAGCTATGGAATTGAAGATGCACGAACAGAGAAATATCATTAAACAAATCTAACTATGTAAAGTGGGGGTTCAATCACCGGTTGCAGCAAGTTTTTGAGTTCCTCAAATTGAATCGTTATTCAACAGAAGAGAATATAGAACAAACAATTCAATCTTTATTATCCTAAATTCACAATTACAGTCTGATTTCTTGTACTGCAGAGCCGAACTCAAATGGGTTGAAAACTTGTAAGCTTATCCCAAGAGCTCTAACAAGGTGGACTGATTTCTAAAAATAACCAACTAACAACTTCTCAAATAGCAACTTCTGGAAACAGTGGAACTATTATTTAGTTGGCAGCTGAAATATGCCCTCAAATTTCATGCTGCAGAATTCAGATGAATCCCACAGCAAAAGGATTTGCCCAACACACAGGATTTTCTACATCTCTGCTGCCAACAGGATTTCTGCAGCCACCATTAATTCTGATGCTGCCTTTAACTATCTTCAATGCACAGGGAATTCTGTAGTGAGTAGAAATTCTGTATATAAAGAAAATGAATGTCAAGTACTTATTTGTAGCATAGAGCATTGGTGCCTTCAACAAATAATAATTATCAGCAGCTCATGCATTCCATTAAAAATTCCATAAGAACTATCCAATAGATACTTTGCAAAGGTTTATTAGATAAAATCCAAATGGCTATAATAGGGTGGCACATGCAACATTCAGGGTATGGAATGGGATATTTAGGAGATCATAGAAGATGATGAGTGAAGTGTTACAATTTTGAGGCTAATCACATGTCTTTTAAATACATAACCCCGAAACCACATAGAATGTATGGCGGCAAACTTTTGGGACAATCAACAAATTTCTAGGGCTTTTTCATTAATGCCCTCCTTTTTCACAGTTTTTTGGTATTTTTAGCAGAGTCAAGGGGATTTTCTTGCAGATTTGTGCCCTCTTTAGGGCAGCGTGCCTCTTTTTTTCCTCGTTTTTCAGCCCAAATACTGCATTTTTAGGGAAGCTCAGTTCCGAACTAGGGTTTTCCAGCCCGATTTTGGGACATTGTCCATCTTTTAAGTTTTTCTGAACCCTCTTCACCACCAATGCTCTCCTCTTTTCGTGATTTGTGGCATTTCTAGAGACCTGAAGGTTTCTTTTGACAGGTTGGTGCTCTTCTAAGGCAGCAAACCTTATCTTTCTCTCTGCTTCAACCAAAATTCACTGCTATTTTTTCTAATATTCTCCTATTTTTTAGGCTTATTTTGAAGACCTTAGCTGATAGCATTATCATTGTAGACCATAGAGTTAAGAATTTCTTTTTTACGGCCTCTAGGGGGGCACACTTCTCATATTTGATTTGAAGGATTGCTTGCTGGTAGAATTTTTTGTTGTTTATAGTTGCTTTGAGAAACCATAGACTAGTGGCATTTGCCCCAAGGGTTGTGGAACTAGGGGTTTTGAATAGTGTTGCAAAAATAGCGATTGAAACGTGATTTTTTCCGCGTGGCGATATAATTGGCCGATGTTATCAGCGATTGTTTTCCAAAAATGAAGAAATCATGATAAAATCTAAAAAATCGCCAAAAAATCGTGAATAAATCACCAAGATTGCTTCCAAAATGAAAAAATCATGATAAAATTGCCAAGAAATTGTGGATGTTTTAGAGAGTAAAAAATTTGAAAAAAAATGAATATTTTTGTATTTTATTTTTTGGGTTAAATTTTGCCGATGTTTTGCTGATTTTTACCATTTTTTCTCGATTTTTTACAATATTTTCCTTCTCCGGACTCTTGCTGATTTTACCCCGATTGTGAATTTTGCAACAATGGTTTTGATTCATCTCTATTGTAGGGTTTCAAATCCTTTATTGTCCCCTTTATCATGTCCTTTTGACATCTTCATAGAGACTTTCTTTTGCTAAATGGATGCACTGTCTCACTGACATGTATAAGGTGGTGTACTTTGCAGATGAGGCTGTATCGGAATTAGAAGATGATTATTTTATATTGGATTGCAATTGGTGATATAAAGCCTACTCATCTTCTGGCAGTGATTCACTGTGACCCTGACAAGCTTGTGCCTATTTTTTTGTGACAGGATATCCCTTTCACCTCCTTTGATGTAGTTCCCACTTATAGGGCTATGGGATCTATTCCACCCTACTTTAATGATGATTCTACAAATGATTCTTAGCTTATTCAGTGGATCAATTTGATTGTATGGATCTCTATCCTTCACACTGATATTTGTCCTTATGGGACGTCCTATATGCAACACACCTCAATGGCTTCTTATTTCAAGGCTCTACTAGAGACCTCTTTTGCTCGGTTGTGGAACTATGTTGGTCTTGGTGCTATGGTGTTTTGGGGAGGATCTATCTTTAGAGGGCCCACATTCACATTATGGGAGCAAGGTGCTATCTAATGCATTCACCCCTTGATCACATGTCCATATTTATGGAGGTTGTTATACATGGGCTAATCCTATGTTGAGATGGGTACTAATTAACTATCACTTATCTATTTTGGCCACAATTGACGTTATTTTTAAGTTGGTTATCCACAAACCAACGCTCATTGTATTTCAATTGCTTATATTATTTACTTTGGCTAGAACCATCGTCAATGAGGAGTTGGGTATTTTATAAACACACTCGTATTATATTCAAGCTTTTCCTTCTAAGCTTTGCTCTCTCAGGTGCCCTTGTGATGGTTATCCATAAACCCACACATTTGTATTTCAACATGCTTGGTTGTATTCAAGCTCTTTCAAATATATGGAGTTGGATATTCTCACTCTCACTTTAGCTAGGATTGATCTTATTTTAGGTATATCCTCTTTATTACAAACTGTCTTTTTTGACAACTCTTTAGATGGATAATTCAGTACCACTTTCCTGGAACATGCACAATATGACATGGATAAATCATCCCACTCTTCTTCATTAGATAGTAGGTAAGTGATAATTGTTTCTAGTAGATGAGCTAAGCAGTGGCTGTATCCATCATTCCTTTATAGGATGTCTCTTTCAACACATCTTCAAATGAATAGTTTAATAATAACACTCTCCCACTAGATAAGTAGTATGGTAGGAATGTCTTATTTCCCTCCATTTTATGATTTGGTCAGTGTTTGTTTTTCTAGCTACATTTTTTTTTTTTTTATATTAATTTTATTTTATTTTGGTTATGTAGGTTGTCACTTCCTTTACGCCATCAAATGAACATTTTAGTAGTACCACTCTCCCTGTAGGTGCACAATATGACAAGAATATGTCTTCTTGTTACTCTCGATTGGATGATTAGGTCAGTGGTATTTTTGTTGTTGTAGATGTGCAGTTTGGTTGCAACATCTTTTCAACTTATTGGGTCTACTTTTGTATTGAATTAGGTCATCATATATACACTCTCTCTTACTTCAACGATGGCAATTTTTTTTTTTAATTATGATAAACCATTTATGTTTACTCTCTCTTGTGCTTGTGCCTCCTTTCAACAATTCCTTATCAAATGACTAGATCAATATTGTGTCTCAAGATGATGGTGAGTAGTTTAGCGGTGACATTTTGTCAGCCGTAGAATAGTTCTGTGATGATGGTTGTGTCTTCATATACCCATCCATGATTGTATTTGAGTTGGGTCTTCTTATACTCACTCTCCTTTAGAATGTTATCGATGCCTCAACATTATTTACATTGCAATAGGTGACTATTGCCTTAAAATCTAGCAAGCCTTGTGAGAGGCCTCACAATGCAAAAGGCCAAACGTTGTTGTAACAATGAAGGAGATTTCCATTGTCACCTCAACAATCGTCCTCCTGCTCTTTAGTGGAATTGCACCACAAGGGAGGCTGATATGGCTCACTAGTAATCACCTAAAAGGTATTCCATGTTATATGGCTCAAGGTGATGGAAATGTGGGCTAGGAAAAGATACTCTTTAATGGACAAAGACAATTCTTTTAGAATAGGAGCAATGTATCATATACCAAGTCCTATAAAGAGGCATGTGTGACCTAGGGTTTCAAGATATAGATCAACAAAGGAATATCTATGCATACAAGCACCAAGGAAAGGGTTTGCAAATGATATAATTAACAAAGGAGAAGACACACTCTCAAATTAAGCTCTAAGTTGTAGCCCTAGCTAGGGTTAGGGTTATTCTAGGGCACAAATTACTTAGGGAGGATGATATCAGCCCTACTAAGGAAAATTCAACCATATAAAATACTAGATTTTGAGTGAAAAGGATCAACAAGGTAAAATTCATTCCAATTAAGCTCTAGTGTCTATCCAAGAATTGCCCTGATTGAATTTGACCCTATAAACTAACCTTGGTAGCTTGCTTGAAGGACTTAGAAAAATAAAAGAGAAGAAAATATAGAATTTTTTGTAAAATTTGACCAACACAAGGATTCCCAGTGCCTATTCCCACTTGGGTAATGAAGTCTTTAGGGCTAAATTTAAGAGAAAATGAATCACTGCTTGGAGTAAGGGGTAAAACCCTAGTTTTCACTTGATAAACCCTAACTATATTTTTTGTGAGGGGAGAAATTAAGTAGGGGAAGCTGTCAGTGTCCAGTAGTGATAGCTCCAGAAAGATCACATCTCCACAATTAGTGAATTACATTAGGCTAAGTTGAGCTCTCTAAAGGAGGCTGAAATCTAAGAGTGGTGATAAGAAACAAGAATGGAGTGATCCTCTATTTATGAGGTCAATCACTTCCATTAATTTGCCTAAAAGCCCTATGACAAGTTCAATTTTGAGTGTACATGAAGAAAATGGGTTACAAGCCAATCCAATAACTCAATATAGAAAAATAAGCCACTAAAAGCCATCATGTGTGGGTCAAAAATCCTCTCTAGCATGGTGTCATGCCCTTTTAAGGCTAATAAAGCTCCAAAAAGGCATGTAATGGTCAAGGTGCATCTCCAACCATTCTAATCAACCAAATCATTGAGGATAAGCCCTCAAGTCAAGCCTCAAGATGTCTCCATTTGTTAAAAGCCAGCTCTGGATGCCTTGCGTCATCTCCAAGGGGGCCACCAAGACAATTTGGTGTAATCTCTCTCAAGCGTTGGGACTCCATGAGGCGGTACAAGCCCTCCCTAGTCATCTTGGGGTTGACCATCATCCTCTAGATTGTAGATCAAGCCATGCCCATCAAATCATGTCAAGGCCATTCTGGTGGCATGTTGGGTTCGCTGGGTACATCATCAAGAATCTCCAACACTAAGTAAAGTGACTCAATGTTTCAACATTTGGGGTTGCTCTGAGGTTTCAATCAACTACCAAAATCATCAAAGTGCCCAACGCTTTGCTATGGAGGGGCAACACTGCATTTGCAAGGTCATCATTGCTCTCTAGATGTGTAGAGGACCTTGGCATCATGTTGAGTAGGCATGGAGTGGGTGTGCCATCAAGGCCTTCGCTGCTTTGTGAAGGACCACTTGGAAAATTCATTTCACACTCAAGTGAAATAAACCACTCATTTTTAGTAGGATTGGCATTGATGTCAAAGGTATTTTTATTGGAGTCCAAAAAATTACCAAATTGATTTGATTTTGTGGTGTATTGGATCCTCGTTATGATATTGAATTCTTGGAAAAAATCCCCAATATGCATATATATGGACTAATATACTAAATCAACAACAATGAGCATGCCAAGTTCTTGTGTCAGTTGAAGGTTTCCTGCTCATATAGTTTGTATGTGCTATCCGAGTTTAGTTCTAGGTCAAGTTTTTAAAGGTTATCATACTTCTAGGTTTCTTGGTGCAGATCGAGCACACGGGTTTTGAGGATTGAAAGCCTGAGATGGTTGTGTGTTGCTTCATTCACACTCAAGTCGTTATGAAGTAGCGTGAATCATCAGTCAAAGGTTTGTTCAAACATGCAGGCAGTTCCTCCAGAGAGCTTGGCGTTTGACAAGGATGATAGAGGTCCTTATATAGAGGTGGAACAACTGCACATTCATTAGCATATATATCATTGTTGCCATGGCCAGGAGAGTAAGTTTGTTCGAATCAACTCTTGTTGGTAGCCTCAACCTTAGAAATAATTTATTCATTAGAAACTAGGGCTTCATTATGTGATTCTTTTCTACTTGTTTGGTGATATTACTTGTTGAGATGGCAGAGTATTTCTCCATGCATATATGAAATTTTATT
Organism: Pinus taeda; assembly: GCA_000404065.3. NCBI lineage: Eukaryota > Viridiplantae > Streptophyta > Pinopsida > Pinales > Pinaceae > Pinus > Pinus taeda. The sequence continues at coordinate 71,804 of APFE031693035.1, forward strand.
TGCATTATTCCTAGGAAACCAACTGTCATTGCATCAATCATCTTGCATATGTCCATTGACTTCATGACAATAGGGACCTTCATCTTCCTGACAATTATCTTTAAAAGGGAGAAGGCTTTCTATATGTATCCCATAATGTTCATGGATTTTACTTGTCACAAGATCAATTCTGCATTCTTTGTTATCAGTATCACAAAGACCATGAGTGTCATAAGTAGGAGGGTTGCAAAATGTTGGAAATTGGCAGCTCAGGGATGAATTTCCTTAAATGAAATCTTATTTCTGACAATTCTAGAGTGACTTTCTAAAAATAGAAAGTCATGTCTAGCATCTCAATTATAACTTTCCAAATATAGTAAATCTCCTTGCATCAATTGGTAATCAAGTATGGTTGAAGGAAAATCACTTAACTTATCATTAATCAATTCTAAGAGTTCAATCTTGACTTAATCATCAACATTATTATTATTATCCTTTTATGATACCCTATGATATTATCATTAAAAGGAATTACAAGTCACCTTACCTTCATCACCTGAATCACTTTGCACCTCTCTCTTTGATGACTCACATGGCACTATGTAACTCTCTCTCTCTCTTTTAATGATACGTTACACTCTCTCTCTCTTACGCTCTTATTAAAGACATGGCATATTCCTCTTACGTTCATTAAAGGCATGTCATAAAAGATTCTTCTTACACTCTTTTTAATGCATATGTTACACTCTTCTTAACTAAGGCACACATTGCTTTTCTTAATGACATAAGTTATTAAGTCATGCGGTTCTCTCCTTAATGGCATGAGTTACACTCCCCTAAATGGCATATGTTACTTTTCCTCATGGCATGCATATTGCTCCTCCTTTATGACAAGAATTCGTTGCTCCTCCTAATATGTGTCTTGTAGGTTTTAATCCCGTACAGAAATTACCTGTATACGAATTCTAAATCACAGGAAAAATAAAAATGCGAGAGCATAACACATAAAACACATACACAGAGATTTCCTACTGGATCTCAAAACCGAGACTACCAGCTTGATTTTTCATTATATTCCTTTCAATGTTACAATACATATTTATACATGCCGAAGCATCCAATATCATGGACCGAAAACCATCGCGTCCAAAACCATGGACCGAAAACCATAGGTAGGTTCGCCCAACCTAATATAGGGTCCAATTTTTTTTTTTTCTCGGGGCGCTGCCCCCGAACCCCGTAGAGGGGGCTACCCGCCCCCCTCTAACCCCCCGGTTCACTACGTAGGTTAGTTGTGGAAAGAATATAACACAACCCAACATGTCTCATGTCTTTTCACCTACTACTACTATTTGTGCATTGTGAACGAAGAACTTGTACTTGAGAGAGAAGGTTGGAGAGACTTGAGGAAGTTTGTGAGAGAGAGAGACTTGGAGAGTAAGAGCAGAACTTGGTGAGCCAAGGTTGATTCAATGTGTCAGTGTTTCAGTGTTGATTCAGTTAAAGGGAAGGTTAATTCAGTGTTTGCATCTGTTGCTGCTACCAATGGTCTTCATGCTACAACTTGTTCATATTTGGGTGAACTTACTCATTCTCTTGATCTTTCATTGTACTCTGTATCTCTGTTGAACAATTGACATCTAATAGAAGAAGAATCGTGTTGGGTTTTGCACTGGTCATTGGGCCTAATTTCTCTGTGTCTCATTTTGTTCTTGGCTGTCTTCTATTGTGCATTTGGTTTATGTTCTATCTACAATTGCTTAACTAATATTGCAACAGAAAGAAACTTTTGGAATAAGCAATTGTTTCAACATAGAACATCAGAATTTCAACATCGTCAGCATAGAACATCAGAATTTTAACACAATGCAAGGTATAAATTTTGTGACTTGTATGCTTAACATGTAATTCTGGGTTTAGCAATACAATAGATTTATCATATGTAAAATAAGGGGGATTAGCATGAGCTTCAGGAAACTTTTCATCTTTTACAATCATCTCAACAAAACTAGGATTGAGAAATATTGGTTTGACTGTGACAAAAACATATTTCTTAGCATTGGACCATCTTCACAAAGAGGCAGTTGTGTTAGTAGATTGATAAGATTCTGGAAAATTGTAATAATCTAGAACAATATGATCGACACGAGAACTTGAATGTAATACAATACTCATGAACACTACCAGCCTAACAACATTAGACCATTTCTCTACCCAAAACCAACAATCTCAACATGAATGAACAACCCTCTGGTTTTGTTACAGGTTGCCTACAGGACTGTTCTACTGTTCAACAACATCAATCAGAAAACTTGGATGCTAATGGAGGTAATGAACAGAATCATAGGGAAGAATAGCAGATCTAGAATACGAGGTTCCTTGAGAATGTAGACCTTGATGTCTTGCATAACAGAAGGGCAAATCAGGGTTTTTGAACCTGTTATGCGATGATACTATTGTTGGCCTCGAAAATCAATTATCCCCAGATGCACAAGGAAACAATAATCATGATCTCCCAAATTTTCTTGGGATTGCAGAGATGAAAACTGGGCAACATCCTGAAGCCAACGGAGTTTTGAAACTTTGAACAGAGTTGGTAGGGAGAACACTGGCTAGGCATATGAATTATGTCTTGGAGCATAATTTGCAGACTGTAAAACAAAGACTTTCTACTGTATTGTATGGTGACTGTATCTTCTCCATATTATGAGGAATATTATGAGTAAGGTACTGAAGAGCCTGCTAAAGCTGTTGTCTGCTACCTCTTATTCTTTTCACCTTTCTTCCTGTTAGGACATTGACTGACATGGTGTCCTTGTTGATGACAACCAAAACACTTGATTTTACTCATGCCTTTCTTCTTCTTTTCTCCCTTGGGGTTAGACCCTTTTCTTGAGCCTTATTTGGGTTTTCCCTTTCTTCTAAGAGCACTGTTTTCGTCATCCTCACCCTTCTAGCCACTGCTGCTGGTTGCATTAACATAGCTCTTCCTAAGATCTTCTTGAGTGAAATCACTCCAAACACGATCCCAATTAGGAAGGTCTTGTCTTCCAGTAATCACCTGGACAAAGACGTCCCACTACTTTCAGAATCCATTCAGTGCAGTGCTCATGAGCTCTTCATCTTCCTATTTTTCTCTGACAACTGCCAACTCGTCTTTGACTTGTCGGACTCTAGTAAGGTAGCTGACAATGCTTTCTCCCTTGTTCTGTCTGGTGTTTCGTAGCTTCTCTCTGAGGTCAATTTCTCAATTTCTCGTTCACATTTGCACTTTGGAAAAGATTCAAGATGACATCCCACATCTTCTTACCGGTATGCAACTCTGCAATATGGTGTACAATATGATCTTTGACCCCATCTTGGATAATATGCCTATCTTTGACATCCTCCTTGCGGTAGGTTGCTAACTGCATTGGATCTGTTGGTATGACAACATTAGATGTTGTATAGTCCTTCAGTCCATGCTTCAACAACAAAAGTATCCTGGATTTGCAGAATACCAAAGTTTGATGCACCATCAAGTCTATCTTGATCCCTCTAACCAGTTGAAGCCATTTCTGATACCATGTGAAATTTCCACTTCCCAAAAGATGCTATCAACCGAATAAATTATTCCGATTATTTATGCACAACAAAATTAAATTTTCTGCTAAAAGTAATGAATAAAAAACATGAACAACACCATTCACCAAATTAAAATGTAGTGGGACATATGAGAAACCAATCACAAATGGCACATATTTTTGGATAAATGTCCCTGGAAAAACCCCAAGATGGGAAAAACCAGTTTTCAGGATGAGGGTTTTATTATTAAATCTTTAGCAAATCTGCTAATGATAAATTACATTTATTGCTTACCTGATATTGGCAAATCGATCTTCACCCCTGCTGATCAAATCGGCTAGGAAACCCCACGTCCCTCCTGCAAATCGTACGGCCCTCTCTCGGCCCACACATGTGGCCTAGAAGAACTCAACTTCCTCTGGAAAATCGCACGGCCCCTTCACGGCTTTGAGAGAATCTCGGCCCCCTTTGCAGAAAATAACTTGGCTAGCAAAACTTCTCTCTGAAACTTAGAAGCTGGAAGTCTATCATATGAAGAATAGACCCCGAAAAAATCCTTTTCAATTACTACTGCTGAAACCATCCTTGTGTTATGCTTAAGGCTCACCCAACAATACTTACTCATTGTACTCCAATGCTGGTCATCGATTTCCCTCCATAATCTCTCATTCACAAATGAACGACCAAGATTAGAAGTTCTCTTGCCCCAGTCAATGGCTAAGATCATCTTAGAAACTTTCAAGAGGCTTCTAGAGACAAATTGACCTTATCTCAACTAATGATGATTCATTAACCAATTTTCCTAATTTTCAAATTAGGAAATATTTAAAAAAGCATTAATTAACTTAATTAAGACATCTTCCTTAGGTGAAAAATAGAAAAAATTACACGTGCTTGGAGATAATTCATTTCTCTGTGTTCCTAGCCTCAGTGACACCTCTCAAGGCTAGAACACCTGTCTGAGCTACAATATTTAACATGCTCTGCCTGGAAAATAGTATTCTTTGACCTCCAACAACTATATTTTGTCTTAATTTTTATGTTATCTCGCGAATATAAATCTCCAATAGCTATTTTGATTTTACAAAAACTATTTTTTATTTTAATTTTGACTTTTCCAGGAATAATAACTGTAATTCGGCCCTCTTTGGAATCAGCTAAAGTGTTATCTCTTTGAGCCTAGCATTTTACATTTTCCAGCTCCTTATGCCATCTAGTGCCACCTCAAACCTTTGGTCAATTGAAAAAAGTCTATTTCCCTGCCACAGCAGCTGGTCAAACCCTTGAAAATTGGTCAAATTTAGGGATCTTCAAAACCATGAAAGCTAATTTTTTTTGAAACATGGGTTTTGTTCCTCTTGGCAAATAAATGATTTTGGACGTAATGTATGTCCAAAAATATGCATTGTTCTAGCTGTTATGCCCTGGAAAAGCCTGTGCATCTTGTTTGACTGCCTTCGACCATCTGTATCTTGAGAATGCCTCATCCAAATGGACAAATTCCATGTGGCATGTCATTCTCTCATTGAGGCTTGAGCTGTGAAATCTAACACCAAGTTGAATTTTTGACTTTCAGAACCCCTGGCCTCGGGAAACGTAAACTACATTGGGAAATGTGAAATTGTCACCGACTGTGAGACTGTTATATATGAGAAATATCTGAGGGATACAACACCATAGCCAAGGCCACATACAGACTATAGACTCATATCCATGTGGAAAGACAGGTGCACCCTACATGACCTGGACTGGCCCTTACACTGGTGGTCACCCCTGCACTCCAAGGCTCCATAAAACCGTGATTCTTCATGATAAGTCTACCAAGGTCCTCCGTCTCCTATCAGAAATGAGATCGCCTCAATGAATCTTTCAAGGGATAGGGCATGGTCCGACCAAATAACAAGACTAAGTTACTAACTCAAATTGACACAAGGTCTAGGATGCCTACAAGGCCTTACATGGTTGTTACATGGTTTTTGACTTGTGACCTTGTGCTTACAATGGTGTTTTAAGTATCCTGCAATAAATATACAGGTACCCCTGCTGAAAGCGGGGTAGCAAGATTTTTACCTAATACTCTTTGTTTTGTATTCTAGCAACACTGGTTATGACTCTGGGCCCAAAAAAAAATCTCTTAAGAGTGTTTTCTTCTGTAGGTGTAGTTTGAACTTTGAAGTAGTAGCTTTCACAATCTTCAAAACTGTTGGTTTGGTGCAGTCTTCACTTTTTCACCTGTTTTTTCAGATGTTCAGAATCTGTTGAAAATAGTTTGAAACTTTGATCTGTCTACAAGAGCTCCAGCATTACATTTGAATGAAACGTATAGATCTGGAACATCCATTTTTATGAATGTTTTGTCGTTTATCCGAAAGTTGTGGTTTGATGATTACATGGCTATTTATTAGGCCTGACAGATGTTTCTTTTCATGGGCAACTTACTGGGATTAATCCTATAGATGGAGGTCTATTCATTCAATATCATCAGCTCAATGAACTTGTTTTCTGTGCAGCATGAGGTAGTGAAAAAGAGAACTTCCATACAAGTGACTTCGGATATGTTGGGAGGCTTATCGCAAGTTGAAAGGAAAAAAGCAAAAGATAAAGAGGATGATTTAGCAATTCAAGATAAAATTATGGAGGAGACTAAAGATAAGAGGAATGCTGTGGAGTCTTATGTATATGATATGCGTAATAAGGTATGCTGCATACATTTGTAACTCATCTGTGTATTGTACTTGTTTAATATTTCATCTCTAGTTCTTTTTGGTTTATCCTCTGGTTATATATACACATTAGAAATGTAGACTAATGTGTTCATATGGCAATCTATGTTTTGAATCTTGATAACTTTCTGCCTAAATGCTGTAGTGCATAGACAGGATAACTTTCTGCCTAAATGCTGTAGTGCATAGACAGGTTTGAACTTTGAAGAGTTATACCTACTTTTGGAAGATATTATGTTGTATTTTTTTTAATAATCATTCACTCAACACTTCCAGCTTTTTAACAAGTACCATAACTACGCAACGGAGTTTGAGCGGAAAGAACTTACTCAAAGGTTGCAGAAGACTGAAGATTGGCTGTATGAAGAGGGTGACGATGAATCCAAAGGGGTATATGTAGCTAAGCTTGATGAACTTAAAAAGGTAAGCGTTGTGCAAGCACACCATATATATGTATTACGTAGATGGTAATTGGTTGAACATTGAGTGCCACCTGATCTTACGATGTTATCTTTTGGTGCTTATCAGATTGGAGATCCCATAGAACAAAGATACAAGGAGGAAGAAGCCCGTGCAGCAGCAGTTAAGGGTTTACAATATTATATTAGAGAATACCGAAATGCAGCTATGCTAGGAGATACTGGGTTTCATCATATAGAAACCAAAGACAAACAAAAGGTATTTTTCATCATGTCTATACTGGTTAGTATGAGTTTTTAATGTTGTTTTTATTTTTTTCAATGTATCTCCGAGATGCAAATCAGTACTCCCACAATTTAACTGTGGTACCAATTTCATTCCTAGTTTGTCTATACCCAAGATTGGGCAGCATTCCTGCATGTGTCAACTTTTCCATATTTTATCTATCCTTGTATATATTCAAGCAGCTATGGTTGCAAAGTACATTATCCTTTTATCTCATGTTTTGTTGAAAAGCGTAACTAGGTTCAGTATTCAAAATGACATGTAATTGTGATTTTTGTAAATGATGAAAAAGAAGAAAAATAAAATTATTACTGTAATGCTTGTTTCATGGGTTTCATGAGCAAGAGATTTGATTTTTATATGGCTCCCATTTAGAGCCTTTGGGATTTGTCACTAAAGTAAAAAAGAGTCAATGTCATGTATGAAGAACCCTTCTTGGGCATATTACAAATGTATATGAGTCTATTGAATTGTCTAGAAGCTCTCCAAAGACAAGCACAAGTTCTCCTCTTCAAAGTCGGCCTCAAAATGAAGTAGAAGACTCATGTCGGCTCACCTAATTAGAGACACATCCCTTCATAAGGTCATGTCGGTTTATATTCATAGGAGACTACTATAAATATGCACCTTGGCCTATTCCATAGAGAAAAAAGTTTGGATTAGCTCTGAGATTCGCATGACTATTTCAGAGAGGAAGAGAAACATAGTTCGGTAAGGAGATTACGGTTTGATGAAGAGTCAAGGAGTTCGGTTTACGTTTGAAATTCAGATCACAGTTACAGTGACAAGCATTTCGGAAAAGGACCTCAGATAGGTGACCTTATCTTTGGTGCTACTACAACAAGAGTTTGCAATATACACACAGTAATGAAGTCTCATCACAGTGATACAATCTCGGTGGAATCTTAGTAAAGGTCTTGGTGCTATCTTAAAGTAAAGATATTAGTGCTATCTCAGGAAAAAAGGTCTCAGTGCTAGCTTAGGGAGAAGTTTTGATGCACCACAGAAGGAATCAGTGTTATCACGTGGAAAAAGGATCAGTGCCATCACAAAAGTAAGGTCTTGTAAATATGACAACGAAGAGGTCTCATAGCAAAGGAGATATCAATATGAAGATAGTGATAAGATCTTGGTGGTGATAATGTCTCGATGCTAAGAAGGTCGAAGTGGAAAAGGAGTCAAGAAGAAGGTTGACTGTCAAGAGAACTTATGTCTTGGTCTTGGAGTGGCAAATAGGTCAACGATCTTGGTCTTGTTATTCGTTAATTGGAATCTCTATAAGAAGAATTTTGTGTGGGTTTTCCTCTCAAAGGGTGTGAGGTTTTGGCCCTGGCTCATAGCCTACATCATGTGTCTCTTGTTTATTTATATTCATGCATTGGTAGTTGTTTGATGAAGAAGAACACTAATTACTTAAGTAAAGAAGATCCTAATCTAAAGTTGTAAAAAGCACTAACAAGCAATTACTAATTAAAGAGAAATCACCTAACTATTGATGCCCTAGATTTCTCAACATGGTATCAGAGCTAAGGTGATAAAGTCAAGAAAGGGCATCTTATCAAGGGACACTCAAGGATCAAATCTCGAGAAAGGCATCAAAGCAAGTCGAAGGATATCAAGGTGAAGTCGAGATCTACATTGAAATATCAAACCCTAGATCGAAGAAGAAGTCTACACCAACAAAACTTTTGGATCCTCTAGTCATCATCAAAAGACCAAAAATACCCTCATCAAGTTGAAGAGATCTACAAAGCAAGGTAGCCCAAAGTATAGACATCCAAGAGAAGCACTTCAAGGACAAAGATCACATTATCTTGGAGAAAGTTGAAACCCTAGAAGCATTTATGGGATCTACAATCATTCACCATCGAAGAAGTCGAAGTATCTTGAAGGCTAATTATCCAAAGAAGGTTAAAGGCATTATCATCATCTTCAAAAGCTAAAAGGCAAGTTCCCTCTCATTGAAGCAAGGACCCCTCCCTTATCCTTAAAGAAGGTCATCCGAGGAAGCATCAAGACATCCTCATCAATCACCATCAAGAAAGGGAGCTAGATCAAAAGGCGTCGTCATCATAAAAGGGGCAATCTCCTTTTTATTGAAGAAGGGATTTCATTTGGAAGAAGATCATACAAAAGGGCACTAATACATCTTCGTCAACCACCATCAAAGGGATCAAGTTGAATATTTCATCTTAAGTTGTCAAGTAAGTATCTTTTATTCTATAATCTAATCTAGTAAACTGACTTCGTTTGGCAAGGAGATCTTTTGATCCTATCTTTAGTAAATCTTTTCTTTGTCTCTTATTTTCCTAGGAACTCCTTTGTTGTTGCATATCAATAAACCCTAGGCCATATGTGCCTTTGCTATTCTAGAAGCGTGATGTGCTATTTCTTAGTAAAGAGTTTTAAGTCATTATCCATCATTGAGTATCTCTACCTAGCCTATGCTTTTATCACCTTGAACCCTACAACATAGAATATCCTCTTAGGTGATCACTAAGAAACCTCTCTTGTGGTGAAATTCCACTAAAGAGCAGGAGGAAGATTGTTGAGGTGACGGTGGAAATCTACCCCATTGTTGCAAGAAAGTCTAGCCTTTGCCTTGTAATTTTTCTTAGAAGGCCTACTAGGTTTTGAGGCAACATGGGGTAATAAAAGCAATATATCTTAAAAGTTTCATTTTAGCCAACTAGAGTGTAGCAAGGGTCTAGAGATGATGTGTTTCAACTATCACTAGAAGCAAGGGCCCATGAACTAGATCCATAAATTTTGAAATGAGGAAGAGAAGGATTGCTACCATACCATTTCTCATAAGGAGTCATACTAGTGACAACATGAGTAGATGTTCTATTGATGATATGGTTTATGCAAACAACCACCTCTTTGTTGAATGAAACCTTCATTTTCTTGCAGTGAAGCATGCAATGAGCAATTTCTATGATATCTCTATTCTTTCATTTTGCTAAGTCATTTTTCTATGGAGTGTAAGGAATGATTCTTTTCCAAGAGATGCCTTGAGATACAAAAAATGATTGAAAAATGTTGCTAACATATTCACTTCTTCAATCAACTCTAGGGCGCTTGGTTTTCTTGTTGCGTTGATTTTCAATAAGAGATTTCGATTCCCAAAATTTTCCAGACCTAGATTTGAATTCGCCAAAGCTTGCCTTGCTTTGGCCTTAGGAAAGGACTCGTGATGATGTTTCCTCACTACAGACCCCCTCATAGACACCACTAGGTGAATCAATATGTGGAAATTCATCAATCAGATGTAATTGACTCATATGTTTCAAAGATCTATAGTTGGTGTGATCAGGTTATTGATGCAATATCATTCTAGTGTCATTGATATTGGCTACCATAGTTACAAATCCTTTTTTTCTTTGAGGAAGTAATCTTCCCCAACTTGCACATATGATTGGAGGCATCACAATATCTTGGGGCAACGACATTGAAGTCATGACTCAAGTTCTTTACAACTAATTTAGCCAATGATACTTCCATGTTTATATTGGTGTATGTAATGTGGAAATAGAAAATAGATTTGGTCCAACCTCTCGAATATGAGGAAGGTCTCCAACTTTGTTGTATCAATGATGACACTAGCACAACCTACAACCTATATCATTGAATTGTCACCAATAACCTCTTTCTCTCCACTGTGTTCCTATCTATAATTAGAGAGGTGGTGTTCATGTTGGTCATGTGTTGGGTAGCTCTAATATCAACAATTAATTCTTGCTGAGAAGAAGAGGACACAAGTGTGGAGTGTATTGCCAAATGTGCACCATGAATAGGTCCAACATTTTCATCAAAAAGGTATTTAGTGCCTATGCTTGATCTTGTAGACTCTTCAACATTTTGTGGATGAGCAATGCAAGACTTGAAGGGATTACCCTTCTTATGACAATGGCAACAAGTGATTTTTTCTTCTTGGAGGCCTTAGATTCCCTTTAGGCTTTACATCTGCTAGACTTAGATTTAAGAGGAGTTGTGGATGGGCTTGATCTTGTGGGGGAGGGTAGGGGGGTGGTAGATGGGTAACTCATCCATATTACTCTATGTAACTTGATGTCAAATGATATTAGAGAACCTCCTTAAGAGTCAGAGTTACATGATTCTTGACAACAAAGTAATGTTGTGTAGAATATAGGAGAAAAATATATAATTAGAGATTACTCAACATTTCAGAATTGATTTGCCTTTACCTTTTGCTTGAATAGTGTTAGCTTTTGGGTTTTTAAACCTTGAAATATGCTCAATCATGTTGAAGTTTCCTATCTCGAGGGTGTAGGGTTCTATTTCAAGTTGGTTGTGTTAAACAATGTTCATTGTTCCAAAGAGAAGTTTGAAAGGTATCCTATTTGTCCTTCTCATCTTTGTTATCCTTTGTACGATGAATGAGATTTAGGTTTAACATAAATAGTGGTCAACCCAAGAGGTTTCTTCATCTTTAAACATACAAGGTCATAATTGTCATCATCTTATGTGGGAAACAACCTCACCAAGTACATCCATAATTTTTTGCTTCAAAGTAGGGCAATGATTTGATTCTCCTAAGAATGATTGTTGGCCCCATTTAGAGGTGGAAACAACCACTAGTTGACTCTAGGAATGAAAGCATATTATCCTTAAGAAGTATGAAAATTACCAAAGATTGCACTAGAGGGAAGGAGCAACCCTAGAATAGGGTTTGTATCTCGAGAACCTCTAGTGAAACCCTAAAAGAGATGGTCCAAGAAAACCCTAGTTCTGCAATGTAATGAAGAAACCACTAGCCAAGAGTTTTTGAACCAGCCAAAAGAATTAAGGTTCACATCCACTTTGATACCATGTTGAGAAGGCAGGGAATCAAATGGAACCAAACAAACCCAAATTATGAAGTAATACTATCACAAGTTGCACTATAAGGGTATAACCATAGTTCACTAGAGAGAGAAAAATATGCCCTAGTACAAGTGTGCTACTCAAGAAATGCAAAAGTACACCAGGGAAAAAATGCCAAACACAAGAAAACACCAAAGATGAGATGATTCAAATAAGGGTTGAGTGTATTTATACACAATTCAAGTGAGTCATCTCCTCAAGAGGGGATTATGGACCCACAAAACAAGTGCATACACTCCAAGAGGGTTATTGAGTCTAAGTTTGACTAGGTCAACCTTAACCATGCTGAGCAATAATGATACATGAGCAGGTGGCCATATGTACAGATTACACCAATAATTCGAACAATGTATGCACTGATTTTTCGCCTGTCCAAAGACAAGGGCTTTCAGATAGGCTGATTACTTTCTAATGATTGAGTCTTCGTAAAGAATGACACATTTAGTGGTTCTTTATGCAGTTCAAGTAATCACAAGGATTGCGTTGGAAACTCAGGTCATAGCTCATAAATAGCACTCTTCAGATCAACCTCCTGGAATACTTGGCTGAAAAATCTTGTCATTGATGGAAATCAGATGGTTAGTTAGGAATTTATTCACAAGTCTGGAATTGCTTAAGGTGTAGAACATCATATAAATACGTTGTTTTTCAGATGTTCATCCACAAGGAAGAACCCCTTCATGACATTTATATTTTGCAGACATTCCTAAAGCAGATACACATAAAAACGTAGTTTTAAGAGCACCTTTCTTATTATTCTCCCATGTTGCATCCAGTGCAGCAAAATTAATGGTAATGGAGTTTTTGAACAAATTTGGCTGCATTCAATGGACCTCTTGCTTTTCTAGAATTCTCAAATTATTGAGAGTACTACTTTCAGTCTTAGTTTTGCATTATGAATATTTGTTAATTACTAATGTGATGTCTAAGAAATTCTAAAAGGAACGCCAATTGTGTAATTAGTTTTATTGGTTTTAAACTATGAAATAACTTTTGCAAAGTGGTCCTTACTACTTAGTTCTGGTCTGATTTCTTTGTTTTATTGAGTGTTTCTGTTTAGGCTGGCTTGGATGAAATCATCCATTTGGGGATATGCACAGGCCTGTATTAATAGTATTAATATCATGTTTTTAAACTCCTAGCTGTCAAGCATTTCGCCTTCAGGGCATGCTGGTACCCTGTTATAAAACTTTACTGTTTGCTTATTTCCTGGTATCTACTTTCGGACAGGTTATTCTGGAGTGTGATGATGCAGAAGCTTGGCTGACAGAGAAAAACCAACAGCAGGATACCATTGCCAAGTGTGAAAATCCCATACTACTCTCTACTGACATTAGAAAAAGGACTGAGGCTTTAATGAGGTAAAATTCCCTGCTGCTCATATCTAAAGGTTTCTGCAATTTCATGTTTCTGGCGTTGGTGACAGTTTTCTTAAATGCTTCACTAAACTTGTTTGTCTGTTTTTTTTTCTTTCCTAGCGTTTGCAATCCTATCTTCACAAAACCTAGGACTGGCCCATCAAAATCTTCTTCAAAAACGGGTGATGCAAAAGATTCAAAGCAGAACACATCTAGTGGAGGTGAACAATCATCAGAGCCAATGGATACCGACTAACCACAGGATCCTGTAAGTGTGAAAACAGATCAAGCGATTTAACTTCACACAAGGGCGTGATAAGGCTAGGAAATATGTTCCAGGATGGAATGACATGAGTTTTATATTGGTCCCATGTTCAATACTTTGTAGTTTGTACTAAGTCTGTTAATAGAATAGTAGGCTCTGCCTCTTACTTTCTGGGGTTGATACTAGTGCGAAGGGTGATCTTTCAGACTAATAATGGGTACTAGTTAAGCACAACTGATGTGGATGTGTTGGATTTTGTCTTTATCCACTCCACGTTCTAATGAAGAGTGTAGAGCTACTTAATGGCAAAAATAGTGTACGTCGCATTGTTTAGTGGGTTGATACCAATGGAGCATTGTCCTTGTCTCTCCAGAATAATAACATGTGCTAATGCACTTGTGGAGATGTAAACTGTACTCTGGCTATTGGGCCAAAGTTCTAACAAATATGTAATTAGAAAGCAATTTAGCATTTTTGAGTAAAATCCACCATGAATAACTTATAGTGCAATTTCTGAATATCCTCTGGAGAAAGACAAATAGAGTAATATATCATGGCAACATTTCTCTTAGGGGCGTTTCAATAGAGTCATTCTTGAAAAGCTTTGTACTTTCCTCTTGAAGACACTATTCAAAGATGGCATTTGTCGAGGAGCAAAAATTGATGCTATATATCTGGCATCTCCTTGAACATATGGCATTTTAAGTATAGAAGATTCAGGTAGGTTGAATGCAAGTACCATGTCTCTTGAAGCAAAACACTCTTTCTGGAGGATAATTGGTTAGAGATAACTTTCTTTGAATTACAATATTCATTTCTTGTTGATTATTGATACAGTAGGGTGAATTGCAAATTTAAGAAATGGTTGTTGCTGTCCTACAGCTGTTGAAACTTGAAAGTTTGTAATCACAGTATTATTTATTTTTCAATACTCCAAGATAGGAATCATAGAAATCGTATATTATGCATTCTACTGGTTATGAGGACAGCACATCTAGATGTTAATTGAGCAGTAGAATGATGAATGAACTTTATACTGCAATGGGGGTATTATGCCATTGTTGAGGTTGCTCTCCCGTTGTCAGATAACAATTTTAATGAGCAGTATACTATTTAAAAGAAACCTTTGGGATGGGGTAGGCTGGGCTGGGTGAGGTGGGGGAGGTAAACGTAGGGGAGAAGGGTGAATGTAAGATTTGTGGCACAGATTCAACAAACAAGTTCATATTCTCCACTCTTACAGGTGGATATGTGGACTTGTAATGATTGTATAGTATTTATGACCAAGGAAGTCAGAATACACATCAGTTATTTGAATTTTCGGTTCATTCTAATTGTGTTTAAAATATCAGCATAAATTCACGTTTGAAACTTAAAGGTAATTTTAGTTATAAGAAACATGGTAATAGTTCCTATGCATTATGGAGTTCTACCCATGAGTCTGGTTATGAGATGGATTTATATTCATAAAGAACATGCATTGTTGTTTTGTTTCACAATCAGACTAATAATTATAGATTTCAACATTGGTATTTGAGAGTTAAGTTGCATTTGAATCCAAGGATAGTTGGACTAGCAATCAACTAAATGTAAAGCCAAATAGGCTATTTATTTAGAAGAAAGCCAATTAACAGAAGGATGCATTCCCTAGGGGTGGGTACTACCAGATAGATATATGGATGTTTGGGATGTCCTGGAAAGGCCTCTCAATTTTGGGGACATCTTCAGGGGAATGATCCCCTCCCACAAAAAGAAAGTAAACAGAATTGAATTGACACTCATAATTATGGACACTCATAATTATGCAATTGTGAATTGATTTTTTTGGTTTGGGGTATGTTATCACTCAAATTGACACTCTTTAAAGATTGCTTTGAAGAACACAATATTGCAAGGAAATCTTCTCGAATGACAATCTTGAGGCAATACCATTGTCATCTCAAAGATTCTCACTTTAGGATTGGTACATTCCAACCCAAGGTGGTGTTCTTTAAATGGTTTAGGGATTCAATCAATGTGTGTACTCTAGATATGACAATGAAGCTCTCAAGGTAAAAGGTATTCAATAGTAAGCATTAAAGTATTTGGTCACAAATTGCAGTGCCTATACTAGTTGGGTAGTGGAGTCGACTCTAAGGACGTTGGCTACTAAAGTGGGGTAGAAGTTAGAACCACTTTTCACCAACGACTTGAGCATTAACCATGTCAAGGGCTATATGCTTTGATAGAATCTTATTGATACATGGCATACTTCAACTCACTTATCAATAATGGAGGCAAAATTTGAGAAAAAGGACCTTCATAGAGCAATCAATTGAAATCAAAGGAACAATCAAGTGGGTTAATCAACAATTTTGATGATTGGAGTTGCAAATACATTACATGCTTTGAGAAACGAGAATTCCACTATCTTGCGTTTATAAATAATAATTAGGGTTTGGCAAGAACCACCACTACTATTATCCGCTTGAAGACGTAGGAGACAATACATTGTGGACCTTAGAGGTACATTGAACTCATTGACGTTTCATACTAAAGGTATGAAACTTAAACATATGATATGAAGCCTATGGAATGATGATATATTTTCCTGAAACAAACCAACAAGGAACCATTAAACACAAATGGTAACCCCTCTTCAATTTACCTCCTTTTGCTTAAATATTTAGTCTTGTGTGCCCAAAGACCATTGGAAGATAGTGGAATGCGTTATCAATGGCCCAATGAAAGGACATTGCAACACTCATAATGAAAGAGTGTCATCCCATTTACCTTTTCCATGATTTGGTCATTGTTATGCTCTTAACCTGCAAGACGATACCAGAATACCAAATATGCGAAGAAATATACCCAGAACATAGAACAATGAGAATAACAGCAAGTATTTTATTATTCAGAAAGCAATGTTCACTTGCCTCTTCGAGGGGCAACCTCCAATAGAGCAGAGCTCGATTACGAAATAAGACATGAATGCTCCCTCTCAGGGAGTTTCTATCCTTTATATAGGATTTTCTACATGCAATACCATGGGGCAATACCATGGTTCTTATTAATACCATCTATCTAATACCATGGCCCATTTGCAACTAACTGTGGTCCTGTCATTAAATGCGGGTTAACCACTTACAATTATTAATATGGGCTTTATTGACTCTTTACTTAACTATAACTATGACTCGATCCTATTACATAAATAAGGGGGTTATGGTGGGACCCTAACATGCCCTCCCTCATAAGAATAGCCTTGTCCTGAACGCTGAAGCTGCGGAAACTGCTGAAGAATAGTGGCTGGTTCCCAAGTTGCATCTTCCGGAGAGGTGTCTTTCC
Organism: Pinus taeda; assembly: GCA_000404065.3. NCBI lineage: Eukaryota > Viridiplantae > Streptophyta > Pinopsida > Pinales > Pinaceae > Pinus > Pinus taeda. The sequence continues at coordinate 88,612 of APFE031693035.1, forward strand.
ACTTGACGAGGACTTCCTTGATCATGGGGCCATGCAGGGGTCGTTCTCATGTGTCTAGGACCTGTTCAAGTTGGAGCCAAATTGAACCTTCTTCATCCAGTTCGGGTAGACTAGTTTGAATTTTGCAATTGTTCCCAATCACTTTCTTGAGGCATGAGACATGGAAAACTTGATATGGTCCGTAGAATTTTGGAGATAGTTTTTGACAACCCTTGTCTTTGAGTGATGTTCACTTATATGGTTGTAGCCTCAAAAATACCTAATCTCCTTCTTGAAATTGGCGTTCTGAGCGATGCTGATCTACCTATTGCTTCATGAGGTTTTGAGCTTGATGAAGATTCTCTTTAAGATGGGCGAGCATGGTTGTGCGGTTTTGTAGGAGTTGATCCACTGCTTGTACCTTGAGCACCCCTTGATATAAGAAGTAGGGGAAGGAGGGAGTTGACCATAAACCGCTTCATATGGAGTCATTTTGGTGGTGGCATGATAGTTAGTGTTATACCACCATTCAGCTAGAGGTAACCACTGTACCCAGAGATGTTGCTTTTCTGAAGTGAAACACCTAAGGTAGGTTTCCAGACATTTGTTGACTGCTTCAGTTTGACCATCAGTTTGTGGATGATAGGAAGTACTGAGTTTTAGCTGGGTACCTTGTAGCCAAAAGAGTTCCTGCCAAAAATTACTGGTGAAGACCCGGTCACGATCAGACACAATGGAAGTGGGCATGCCATGCAATTTGAAGATCTGATCCATGAAAGATTGAGCGACCAAAGTCGGTGTAAAAGGGTGGGGTGGGATGCAAAAATGAGCATACTTAGAAAGTCTGTCCACAACCACCATGATAATTGACTTGTTTCCTGACTTTGGAAGACCTGTAATGAAATCCATAGAAACCTCCGTCCATATTGATGTCGGAATGGGCAATGGTTGTAATGTGCCTAGTGCTTTGACTATCTCTCCTTTGTGGCGCTGACAGACGTCGCATTCCGCTACAAAAGTAAGAATGTCCTTTTTCATGCCTGTCCAAAAAAATGATCTTTAAGTGTGAGCATACGTTTTCTGAAAGCCTGAATGTCCTGTAGTGGCGGATGAGTGCAACTCCGCCAAAATGCGGCTTCTGAGGGTGGATGTTGGTGATATTACGACTTTGTCTTTGTAGCGAAGAATCTCATCCTGCGACGAGTAGCCCTCGATGGAATTTGGATCTGCCTGCAATTGAGTAATGAGTTGGGAAAGCCAGGGATGTGAAAACCATTCCCTTCGAGCCTCTTCAATCCATTCTGGAATGGGAAGGGAAATTGCGAGCAAGGTACTTTCCTCCTCAATTGGCGAGATAATGCATCTGCTACAATATTTTTGCGCCCTTTCTTGTAAATTATCTCATAATCATATCCCAGCATTTTGGTGAGCCATTTATTTTGTTGTGGTGAGGATAGGTGTTGCTCCAAAAAATATTTAAGGCTTTGTGCGGATTTGGAAGCGTCGCCCCAATAAGTAAGGTCGCCAGGTATCTACTGCATGTAAGATGGTCATCATCTCCTTCTCATAGGTAGATTGTCCCAGATTCTTCCCACTTAGTTGTTGGCTTGTGAAGGCCAAGGGTCGACCTTTCTGCATTAAGACTGCCTCAATACCCGTATCCGAAGCATCACATTCAATGACAAAAGATTTGGTGAAGTCGGGTAGTGCTAAGACTAGAGTGGAACACATGGCATTTTTGAGAGCTGTAAAGGCCTGTTGTGCTTCATCATTCCAAAGGAATGAATTTTTCTTGAGGAGTTGAGTGAGGGGCCTCGCAATGCGACCATAATTGCGAACAAATTTGCGATAGTAGCCCGTGAGACCCAAAAATCCTCTCAGGCTCTTCAATGTCTTAGGTTGAGGCCAATCCTGCATTGCTTGGATCTTTTTGGGGTCCACCTTGACACCTTCACGCCCCACAATGTGGCCCAAATACTCAACTTCTTCCATGCCAAAAGAACACTTGGACATCTTAACAAATAATTTATGCTCGTGGAGCAGTGGCAAGAGCAGATCTACATGCTGAAGATGTGCGGCCCAAGTACGAATGTAGATGAGGATGTCATCGAAGAAAACAAGGACAAATTTTCTGAGATATGGTTTGAGCAAGTTGTTCATAAGGCTTTGAAAAGTAGATGGGGCATTACAAAGACCGAATGACATGACCAGGAACTCATAACGACCTTCATGAGTTCTGAAAGTAGTCTTTGGAATGTCGACTTCTTTCATTTGAATTTGGTGGTAGCTTGAGCGAAGATCAAGCTTAGTGAAGAATTGAGCCCCATTTAGTTCATCCAGCAAATCATCAACAACCGGGATGGGAAATTTATATTTGACTGTCAACTTATTGAGGGCCCTAAAGTCTGGACACATACGCCATTCCCCATCTTTCTTGAGCACTATGACCACCGGTGATGAATAAGGACTAATGCTAGAACAAATGACGCTTGCTTTCAAAAGTTCCTTGATTATTTTTTCTATTTCATTCTTTTGGAATGGATATCTATATGAGCGCACATTTGGTGGTTGGGCCCCTGGGACCAAAGTGATGCTATGATCATGTTCCCCTCTCGAGGGTGGAAGCTCATGAGGCTTGTCAAAGATTGGCAGATGGTTATTTAAGATTTGTTGCATCTCAGGATGAATCAGAAGAGAATTGGGTTCGAAGGCCTGGATGGCTTTAAATTGAGCTATAACTCCATGATGGCAATTTTTTAACAATTTTTCCATCCGATGTGAGCTGATGATAGAGGGAGCTCCCGCCTGGAGTCCGCGGAGGGTATGTGTGTGGTTGTTCTGCTTAAAGCTCATATATAACTCTTGGAAATCCATTGTGATTGGGCCAAGTGTGCGAAGCCATTCAGCACCTAGGACAATGTCACACCCTCCCATGTGTATGGCAAACATGTGGGTCTTTAACTGATAATCCCCCATTTGAAGTTTGACATTTTCATAGCGGCCTTCACATTTCATTGTTCTCCCATCAACAATTTGGACTTGGAAGTTAGAAACTGCTCGTATAAAACAATGCACTACTTCCACGACTATTTCATGGATAAAATTATGTGTACTTTCACTATCAATCAAGACTACTAGTGGGCGATGCTTAATAAAACCTTTGATTTTGAGAGTTTGAGGTGAAGAAATCCCTGTGAAAGCATGCAACGAAATGACTGGTTCTTCAGGTACATTGTCCTTCTGGTTGTCTTCTTCTTCCTCCTCTGGTTCCTCAAGTGGTGGGGCTTCCTCCGATGAGTTGTGATCAGTAGCATCAATTTGAAAAAATTTGGCCTCCTTGCATTTATGCTCAGGGGAGTATTTTTCATCATAGTAGTAACATAATCCCTGCTTGAAATTCTTTCCGCCATTTGTGTAGGTGACACCTTTTGAACTTTGAGTGTTTGGGTAGTGTTGTGAGCTTGTGGGGGGCGACCCTTGGCGGTGAAATGTGGGCGATTGGATTGGGCCACTAACGCACGTTCTACTTCACGAGCTATCTTGCAAGCCTCCATTCATGAGGGAGGGTGGTGCAGTCAGACGTGGGCTTGTATGGCCTCTTTAAGACCACTGATAAAACATTCCGTGTAGAACTCATCTTGTAGACCTAAAGTGCGGAAAGCTAAGGCTTCAAAGGTTGTCATATATTCATCCATTGTTCCAATCTGTCGGAGCTTAGTGAGACGACCCAAAAAAACAAAATCATGGTCAAAGCGATCCATAAGAGCTTTTTTGAATGTGTCCCAAGTCAAGGGCCTTCCATAGCAACGTTGATGCCATTGCCACCATTGCCATCTTTCATTGGCCAAGTACATGATCCCCACACTAAGCTGAGTGGCATTATCCAGGATGTAATTTCGATTGAAATATTGCTCATTTGTGCTATCCATGTTGTCGGGTGAGAGCCATCATATTTATACATGTCCAGCTTGGGTGGTCGCGGACGGGATTGTTGGTGGGTGCCCCAAAGGTGAAGAGAGTGGCTAGACTCACCCTCACTGTGTTCATTGCAAATATATGCCTCCTCGCGGGCTTCCGCCTTGCCCATAGAGAGTGTTGTAGTTATTTTCGTCAGCTGCTCTTGGATGTTTTTCAAGGATGCTTCAAGGTTGTCCATCCTTTCATTTGCCATAGCTTGATTTCTAGTTTGTACCATGCACCGAGCCGATTTACTTGAAATTTGGGACTGTCCTAATTTTTTTTGGCACTAATTATTGAATGGTACCACCTTGTTCAGCTCGTCGTCCCGATTCTTATGGGCCAAGTCACCAATAAGCGCCCCGAGGGGTCTCGAACTTTTTTTTTGGAAAACTCCGAACGGAATTTTACTCCTTGCTTAGGAATACTGCAGTAGCCGAATCCCTGAAATGTCAATGCTACCAAAAGTCCTGCGAAAATCACGCCCAGGTATAGGAACCCACACAACTACTCAGATCTGGATGGCGGATCTGATGGATCTAAGAGATCTGAATGGCTGATCGGATAGATCTGAATGATGGAACGGATCGCTGCTGCGGATCTGATGGATTTAATAGATCTGAATGGCCGTTCTGATAAATCTGAACTACGGGACTGATTGTTGCTGCTGCTACAAAACCCCACTCGCGAGATCTGGTCTAGCAGAGATTATGCGTGATCCAGAGATAGATAAGGGAACTATGGTCTCGAGGAGTGTCAGGGGCTACAAATCGCAATATACATAAGGGTCTGACTAGTACTCGGCCCAATTTATCAGGGCACTAACCAAGGAGGATCAACCGTACCTTTAGCCGTACAACCCGACTACCCTATTGTACGGGTGAGTAATCTTTCCAAGTGTTGTTCTCGGTGTACTGTAGCAGCAAGACGACCAACAGTTTATCTATGGCGAGGTTTCAAGGGAGCTAGGGGGCTTCTGATATACCAGAGGGTACTTGGAAGACAGTCCGTGCGCGGTTCTGTCTAATGCGCTACTACTTGAAGGGGTACCCACAGGGGTTACAAGGGAGTCCAACAAGTGTGACCACCTCTTGTATTTCCTGCATGCATGCCTCTCCAAATCCGCAGGTTTATGCGCTCAACGACAGATCCTGTGGTTTAAAGACGCCGAATACGTCTCTAGCCAAAAAAAAATCATTAAAAAATGGAGATCCCAACGGCCCTAGAAAACACTCTGATACCACTTGTTATGCTCTTAACCTGCAAGACGATACTAGAATACCAAATATGTGAAGAAATATACTCAGAACATAAAACAATGAGAAATAACAACAAGTATTTTATTATTCAGAAAGCAATGTTCACTTGCTTCTTTGAGGGGGCAACCCCCAATAGAGCAGAGCTCGATTACAAAATAAAACACGATGCTCTTCGCAAGGAGTCTCTATTTTTTATATAGGATTTCCACATACAATACCATGGGGCAATACCATGGTTCTTATTAATATCATCTATCTAATACCATGGCCCATTTGCAACTAACTGTGGTTCCGTCATAAAATGCAGGTTAACCACTTACAATTATTAATATGGGATTTATTGACTCTTTACTTAACTATAACTATGGCTCGATCTTATTACATAAATAAGGGGGTTAGGATGGGACCCTAACAGTCATCAACGCCTATCAACCCACTGCCAGACCAAAGAACACCTTATTTGATAACCTGGTATTTAGTCAATCACCTAATGATTAATTCTTCTTGACATTGTATATTCATTTAGGAACCTAGAGATGCATGCTTATTATTATTTGAGTTTCCATGATGGCACAAGTAAACATTAGTTGTCTAGAGATTGAATTTTGTTAAAAAACAATGGTTGTAGTTTTGGTGTGATTATATCATAAGGATACTTTGGTCGATGGGCTTTTCGAGGGTTTTAGTTCTTTCTTTTAGTATGGCTGCATTTATTAGGGCTCTACCACTTTCTTTTCCTCTTAGCCTTACTCGAGATTCTTGTATATTTTTTTGATACTTCCAATGGTGAGCCCTACGACCATGTGGAATTTTTGATTGGTTCACATTATTTCCATTGATACCTATGTGATCTTGATGACACTGCCATGTAGAGATCTAAGAGTGGCTGTAGTTTTTACTGAGATAACTTTGGGTGTTTTGTCCCTTTTCTTTCCTGGCCCTTTCCGTTTGCACAAGATGGTGCCACATGGCTTCATTTCATGCTTCTGTGTAGCTCTAATGACTTGTGCACTTCTTTGCATAGTACTCTGAATCCACGCTCGTTCACAGACGCAAAATCCTTACGAATTATGATTGGTACTCGAAGTTGTATTCGTTAGCACTGGGTTTCTCCAAAATCCATTTCTTTTTATTTGACATTGATGATTTATCGACGTATTATGGGGTGAAATCAACATTAGAAAGTTTCTCATTTGACATCAATAGTCCGTGAGTGCTCAACTTTACAAAGTTCACCTTTTGACATTGACAGTCCGTGAGTGGTAAAATTAGAATTATCACGTGGTCACATAGCTTTTATGGTTTAGGGGTTGAGGATGGGACAAGTTCTTTGCAGGGGTTCTCAACAAATACGTTCAGAGGACATATCAGTACGAAAAGGGACATGTTTTCATTATTGCAATAGGTTTCAATATTGCATGTTTCTTGTAGCCCTTAGAGCGAATATGGGAGGTCAAAGACTCATGAGGAGTATAGTTAAATTTTCAAGATTCACTTTTTTTAGAACTTTTTAATTTTTTTTCCCGGAATCACATAGTTGAGGACCATTTATGAGTGTTCCTATGATCCAAGGCCAATCATAACTCTGGATCAATTTAACTTTCCATCAATCGTAATTTTGGATCCACTAATTGTTTGTTGAGATCAAACTCCTTAAAATGAAAACTTCTTTTTGAGTGCAAAACTTGAGCAAAAATTTGCACCTTGAAATATTTGATACCTCTTGACATTTGATAGATTCCAAGTTGAGATGGATCTATGTTGATTCTTTATAATATATAAATTTCACATCTCTTTATACATAATATTTTAGTTTTATTTTTATAAAAACCTTCATTTTATCCTATATATATATATATATGAAAAATTTCTGATATGTTTTATATAAGTAAAAAAAAACTTTTGGTAGAATTGTTTATGTAATTATGCTGACATAAATTATATATATATTTTTATTGGAAGTATTAAGTTTTTATATGTTTATTAACTAAATTTAACCAAGTTCTGAAATATCATTTTTTTTTGTAAGTTGGACAACTTGCATCAATAAATGATCAAAGAAATCTAGAATTTATATATCTTATTGTGCCTACTAGTTTGCCAAATGGGAAACCAGACTTGTATAACAACATAGTCTTTTTGGGCCATTCATAAAGTTGTGCTCCTGAGAGTTTTGAAAGTAATTATATATTTGGATACATGTAATGGATGACGATATGTGGTGTGAATTTGGTGGCGTGATTTGATATTTTGAAACTTAGGTCAACATTAAAGCTTATGGATTTTTAGAATTTGGTCATATTTTTGGACACTGAGTGTTGCGTGCAACATGGGGTCAAATTTCAAGCCATTTTGAGAATTTTGATTTTGGTCACTAAAAGGGTTTTTGAAACCTTCTAGAACTTTGGGAGGGGGGGAGCGGGGGGGGGGGGGCGCAGGGCGACGCATGTGTGCGGTGTTAGCTATTCATTTGTAGACTTTTGGTTTTTGTTTAGACGCTGATTTCTCATGAGTTCCATAGTGAAACTAGGCATTGGTTAATTCCCAAAATGTCTTGGGATGAAAGAGTCTATCGTCTTTGTGACACAAAGTATATATTATTTATAATTTATTTATTTTTACTGTTATTTAATTATAATTTTATTCTTCGAGTTTTAAATTTATTATTAAGTATCCCCAACGGGGGTGACAACTCATAGGGCCCCGGGCACTGTGGATGGGGTTCATCAACCCACCAGTGCTCTTGATAGCCAATGATTTATTATGAGGCAGTTGGGCTGCATGCGTGCTCATGGGAAGATCAAAGCCATCGCAGGTTGGCCTTTAATGGTTATCAGACAAGTCATGTTGCACACTTGAATTTTATACTTGCGAGGAGAATGGAGGCATGCTTGATGATGGCAAATGGACCAACGTAAAAATGCAGGAAGAATACTCGACATGTTGTATAGTTGGGCGTTGAGGGAGGAGTAAAAACATGAGAGCAAGGCTCTTTGCCTTAGCCCAGCAGTGGAAGGGGGAATTCAGTGACAAATTTGCCCTCAAATCCATCAAGAGCAAGAACTATAGCGCAAGGTATCTAGAAAATAGGAATTGAGGTATGTGGGATTATACATCTCAAGAAGTCGACGATTTATAAGGTTGAAGCAACCTCGTTGGATTTGGTCGGAGAATTGTTGTGGGTCATCCACACCATGTGCAAAGTTTCAAGCCTAGTTGTCAAACTCGTGTTGGTTAATGTGTATTTTCAATCCTTAGCTTTCTTGTGTATGCTGAAGAGGAGGGGTTGTTTAGTAAGGTGTGACGTGGTTTGTATTTTTATTTAAATATGGGAAGTTGAGAAGTTTGGTAGTTGATTGTTTGGGGGTGAATTATAACCTTGGGAACTTGTGTGTTGCATGTACTTTGGCTTTTGATTGTGCTTGGGTTTGGAACTCTTGACGAAAGGGCAAGATTAGCAAGATGGTTATTTGTATTACCCCAACAATTTTGGAATTCCTTGCATTCTAGAATGAGTTACATTTGAATTTCTTGGGGAGGTTGAAGGGGCTCTCACCTTCTATGTGTTCGAGTTAGGTAGCGACGAAGTGAATGATTCCCTGCATAGTTTGGCGGTCTCAGTGGTAGTTGGAGGCAATGTCTCTGGCAAGCGGTTTTGTTTTGGGGGTCTTTGAAGTCGATGGCCCCAAGGGTGACAAAGTGTCATCCAGGGGTGTCTTGGCAGGCTAGCTGGGGCACATAATTTCTTAGTCAAGAATTTCAGGAGTGATTGAAGATGCACCCTCAACGAGGTTGGGCACGTCGGGGATTAGAGGAGAGGGGTTGTTAGGCAAGACCACTGCATAATGAGAAGGGTCAAGGAGAAACCATGGACCTGCTTCTCTGTCATTCTTTTTCCTCAGGGATCAACGCTCCCTTGTCTCTAGACAATGCGAATATCATTCAACAATTGAGTAGCTCTTTGGACTAGCTAAACAAGGCTCGACAAGATGATCATAATGACATTCTAAGGGGTTGTCTGGTAAGGTGTGTCGTGGTTTGTATTTTTATTTAAATATGGGAAGTTGAGAAGTTTGGTAGTTGGTTGGTTGGGGGTGAATTATTACCTTGGGAACTTGTGTGTTGCATGTGCTTTGGATTTTGATTGTGCTTGGGTTTGGAACTCTTGACGAAAGGGAAAGATTAGCAGGATGGTTATTTGTATTGCCCCAACAGTTCTAGAATTCCTTGCATTCCAAAACGAGTTCCATTTGAATTTCTTGGGGAGGTTGAAGGGGCTTGGAGGCGATGTCTCCGGCAAGCTGTTTTTGTTCTGGGGGTCTTCGAAGTCGATGGCCCCAAGGGTGACAAAGGGGCATTTAGGGGTGTCTTGGCAGGCTAGTGGGGGCACATAATTTCTTAGTCAAGAATTTCAGGAGTTATTGAAGATGCACCCTCAGTGAGGTTGGGCACGTTTGGGGGTTGGAGGAGAGGGCATTTTAGGCAAAGATCATTACATAATGAGAAGGGTCAGGGAGAAACCATGGACCTGCTTCTCTCTCATTCTTTTTCCTCAGGGATCAACGCTCCCTTGTCTCTAGACAATGCGAATATCATTCAACAATTGAGTAGCTCTTTGGACGAGCTAAATAGGGCTCGACAAGATGATCACAATGCCATTCTAGATTTCATGAATCACATTCAACGAAACCTATGGGAGATGCATGATAGCTTGGTCAGTGTATGGAGAGGGCAATGGCACATCCAAGAAATGATTGATTGTATAAAAACCCGGTTGGCTTACATGGAGGGGCATATTCATTGTGACTTCAATCCCTTGCCATCCCTTGGCTCGGGCCCAAATCACCCTGTTCCGATAAATTCCAAAGATGTCTGATAATTGTTGGTTGTCTTTCGGTCTTAGTAGTCTTTTGGCACCTTTTTCCTGTCACTATATGTAAACCTCTGTCATTTTAGAGTTTTTCTTTTTATCTCAAAATGCATCTATTGACCAATAAATCTAGTAAGAGTGTGGCTAATAGGTTTTTGAGAAATGCAGGTGGAAAATGTAATCTTTTGAATTAATAGAAAACTTTGATTTACAAAAAATATAAAATTATTATTAAGTATATTAAAAAGTTAACATATATATAATCAATTATAAATTGCTTTAAATAAATTATAATATAAATCTACATATTTACACGCTACATTAATTTTTATTTACAAGAATTTTAAATTCTTGTTATGTTTTATTTTCATCTCTTAATTCTGAATTAACCCAAATTACTTGCAACTTTCGTTAATGAAACAATATAGATCAATGTGATTTGCCATGCGTTTAGTGTGATGTAGAATACGCTTTTCTATTTTATTATTTTCCTTACAATATACATTTTAGACCCAAATTTACTAGTGTTATTGGGTTAGGTGGAGTGATCCTTCTTTGGTTGCTCGATCCCTTGGTTTCTTGCTTTTAATCATTTTATCTAATGTTGTTCTTTCTTGTTCAATCACATGGGAGTTTATGTGGGATGATTCCCCATTTCTAATGATGGTGCAACAACATCCTTGTCTACCTCCCATGTTTCTATCCTCTTCATTTTAGTGTTAGTGCTAGCTTTGTTCATACTTATCTTTCTTTCATGTCTCTACTATAGGGATTGTATCCTCATATCTGACAGTTTGTAAGGGTACACAATATCCATATCTCATTATCAAGAAATTATGCCTTGAAACCCTATGTGGATATCTTTCTAATGCATCATAAGTGACCAAGTTTACAATTCCATGGTAGGCCAAAGCTATTGGTTTCACACTTATGCTTTAGTACTCATTTCTTTGACGGATTGGAGAAAAAAAATGTGGAACACTTTTGTTGTCTTCATGTCTCAAATGCTAGTAATACCAAACTAAAATTATAATATGAAATGATAGACATGCACTAGGCTATGCTTTTCGTCATATACTATATACTTTTTCAGGGGTAGGGCCACCTCACCCTAGGTTTTTGGAAGGCTAGTTCTTTTTACACTTTCCTTAGTGTCCTCCATAGTTTCATATGGTAGGAGCAAGTTCTGCTTGGTGTATTGGAGTACAAATTATCATCTTTGTTCCAAGGTTGTCTAATAGGTACCCCTAACAGTCTTGTAATAGTGTCCACGTTGACATGAAATATCTATCCCTTTGATTACATTAATGTGTCTATGATACTACCCTCAGGCTGTGTTAATCCTCAAACCTTGACAAACTCCATTGTTAGTTCAACATCAAAGCTTTGAAAGTTGGTACAATATGCAATTCACGAAGTCTATTGAAAATATGTCCACAACCTCATGGTTACCATATAAGAGAGTTGTATTTGTGGTTTTCTACCATTGAATCCAACCCCCATGGTTATCTTGTAGCTTACAAATTATTTGTGACAAATGATCCTTTATTTGTTAGGGTAATAACTTCTATTTCAGAACTTGGAAGTGATGGCACTATTCAAAACTAAACTCACCCTATGGCTATGGCACTTTGTTGAAATTCATACTATAAAACAACTCTTTTGATGAACAAGAACTATGGTGGCACTCTTATGCTTGAAAACAAACTTGAATGACATTCTTATGTGCTGTTCCACTTGAAAAATAGACTCACCTTACCACTTTCTTATAGTTTTGAATTTGTGAGTTAGAAGAAACTCTCTCTTGCTTCCATGCATTCTATCTTTGCAATGTTGTTCTCTTCTTGGAAGTTACCCTTTCATTTGTGAAATGTGTTTCTCTTCTTGGAAGTTTGAGCTTGTTGTTATTGCACTATATTGTGAGCTTTGAGCACATGTTCTCATTTCTACTATGTTTCCTCACCTTGGGAATTTTGAGGTGATATGGAGCGATAGACACTTGTGTAGAGATGGAAGGGGTTTTGAAATCAAAATTTGGAGAAGCCTTGTCATATGTCAATTACACTCATTTGTGTAAGTGTTATTACACTTTTGCATCTACAGATTCATCTCATGTTACGAAATTATACTCCCTCAAACTTTAAGTTTAAATGACATTGTTGAAATTCGCTGTTTCAAATGGTTAAAGTAATATTGGAAAATAGATTGTCCCAAGGGGGTAACTCAATTGGCGATCAAAGTAATGTGAAATTTGTGAAAATTGAGAGATACAAGGTTCAAATCCTCCTTGTTGTGACCCGGTTTACAGAGAGGAGGACAAGGCATAGACCCCTAGAGGATTACTAGTAGTTACATGTCATGAGGGCTGTTGGGTTCCTCTCGGATACAAAAATATATATTGGTGAATAGACTGTGAGTAATCAAGTAATTGGCCACTAGGTAAATTAACATGCATTTAAACAAATATAAATGAGTGGACTTAAATAAAAAAGATTTCCATGATACTCAATACCATTTATATTTCAGAGGATGTGTTGAAATCATGAAACACTTTGATGGTTTTGCTTGATATTTGACGTGCTTGATGAGCGCATCCATTATCTCTTAATTCTTAGACAAAGTTTGCATAGGATGTTGAATTCCATGCTCGCTGACTTTGTAGTGAACCCTCCATTTGTAGGGTACCTTTGATAGTTGGAATTGAATAAATCTTGTAGTTGGTTGTAGGTTGAGAAGTTTGTACTAAACTATATATTATGATCATAGGTGTAGAAGTTTATCCACGTATATAGCACATAATTGTTGTAGATGTAGAAGTTTGTAGCCATTTTATCAATGAATTTTAGAGCGTTGTAGGATGTGAATTATGTAAGAAAATTGAACATATTGTAATGACAATTAGATCAAGAAGTCTATAGCATTTTTGCATTAAATTATCATGCATGGGGGATACCAAATATTCATCATTTGAGGGTTTTGAATAAATGTCACCAACATTGTATAAACTTTGGGCGTTTGAATGATATTCTTTATTGTCATAATGTGGTGTGGCTAGTATCGATGCACTTTTTTCCACGTGAAACCTTAAATACTGCCTCATTTGAGTTGCTTGTTATAGCCCTCTCTTGATGACTAGTTTATATAGCTAGATACGTGATCTTTTGGGTTTGGAGAGGCATATTTGATGATATTTTTATGATTGGTAACCTTGTTGATCATCATGGAATATTATTCATTACCTAAAAGCTTATACCAAAAATCTTGTAGCTTTATAACTTCAACTTGTAGGCATTGAAACTAGGCTTGTAGCATTGTTGGAATTGTGATCTTTCCTTTTTCAATTTGAATCTTGCATATATATCCAATATATGCAATTGATACTTCTCTAATAAAACTTTCAACCAATATAATGATATAAATGTTGCACTTGTGGTCTTGCAATCTTCCTATAATATTTAAGAACCCTTACACATGTAGCCAATCCAACCTTTGATGGTTATTCCATGAACTAGACTTTTCAAACTATGATTAAATCTTGTAGTGATATTGTAGTCTTTGTATTTTGTTGTGTTCAAAATGCATGTAGTGATTAGTGTTAATGTATGTTGGTAGTGCATAATGACATTTGTACTGTAAAATTTTCTTGGAGATGATAACCCTATATTTTACAACCTTCAATTGATTATAACATGCATATTGGTATTGCATAATGTAGTTCCCAAGAGCACTTTGAGAAGAGGACTAATTTTAGATTGAGTTGTGGGAGAGCTTATCTTTCTGGTAATACATTATTATTAAGCTTCCTAGTAAAGAGGACATGCCAATGCCAATGTAGTGTTACATGTATGAATTAATCAAGCTTATGAGTATATGCCTTGCAGTTATATGAGGTTGATATCCTTTCTTCATGCTTGAGACCTGTTACCACACAATCTAACAGGGGTCCTAGCAGGGGTTCCAAAGGGGCTACTACTAAACAAGTGACAACAACAGGACAAGGGCCCATTTTCACCTTAGTCAATGCCCCCTGCGCTTTAAGGAAATTAATCAATGGGAGGAGTCCTGATATTAAGGAAATCACTGGAAATATAGGGTTCATAATGTACAATGTGATTTCCAAAGTCGATTCAAAGGAGAGGCTCAAATAATAGGCTAGGTTGCTTCAAGAGCAAGATAAGGGCTCTCCAAGAAAGGCTCAAAGGGAGACTTAGGCTTAGGGAATGGGGATATTACCCTGTGAAGGATATCCTAGAATTAAGAATCTCTAAGGAGACAAGGTTCCTTAAGTGGCCTTGCAAGATAAAGAACAATGAAGACATGGGACCACAAAGGAGCCTTGGGAAGATCCAAGCTTGACCTAGGGTTTGAATGATCCTTAAGAGAGTGTCTAGATTAAGCGAGGATAGGGGAAGGTCGTAAGAACAATTAACTTTCATTAAGTTTTTGAGTAGGTACAACTTCAAAATGCCATTAACGAAAGAAGACCTAAACTAAACCAATTTTGGAGCTAGGGCTAGGCGTTTCTCACAAACTAACCATGTGATAGGCCTCAAATTGGGAGGGCTAGTAGAGGACAACCCAACACAATTTCTCACCAACTTGATCCTCAAGAGGATGGTTTTAATGCAATCCGCTTGATGCCATAGCTAGATTGTCTAGGGTTAGGGCTGAAATTTTGGGCAAGGAGGTGAAAAGATGAATGTTTAGGTAATCACCAAGGACAAGGATCAGTGCCTAGTCAATTGGGATTTATGAAGTCAAGATCAATTTGATTTAGAGATTTTCGCTCAACCAGGGAGTCCTTGCAACGTCGCTAGCCTAGATAGGCACTAGTTAGGTCACAAAAGGAATTTACTCTTCACTCTACAAATTTTGATGGAGTTTCAAGGTAAAGGTGCATATACCAACCCCTAGGAACATTTGTTCTTCTTGTCTAATGAATAACATATGCAATGAATCAAGATTCCAAGTGTTTCATGACTTCACATTAAATTTTAGGGCACAAGTAAATCATTACATAACATTCCATACTTCAGACATGTACCAATAAGAAAATTCACATGAAAGAGAACTTACATGACAAAAGAGTATATCCATCCATCACATTTGCAGAAATAAAGCTCCAAGAAGACAAGAATAACCCAAACATCAAAATGCATCAAGAAAACTCTAATTCATCCATCGATTGTAGGTTTGAATTCTTTTAAAGAGAAGAAATTTAATCCAAGTGATGATGATTGATACAATGAGGTTCTCATGTATTTATATGAGCCTTTAAGGTATTTGAATGGCCTAAATTAGCCTAATGATGCCCCTAGAATAAAATAACGCTACTTTGGTGACAAGCCCACCTAATAGCTCCAAAAGATGAGTAATAAGCCTCTCAAGAGGGCCAAAATAATAGAACAATAGCTAATGGGTACGTTGGAAGGCCAAATCAAGTCCCTCATGTGCCCTAATGAATAGGAGGGCTCCAATAACAATGATAAAGGGGTAGACCTTTAATCTCCAAACAAATAACCTGTGGTGCTCCTAAGTGGCTGTGGGGACACAAGGAATGGCCACATAGGTCTCCAACTAGATCAAGCAAGTCTGTGCTCCGTCAATAAGGGTCAGAATGATGATGCAAGCTCTCCCTTGTCTCCCTAGGTGAGAAAAAACCTCATATGGGCCTTGGATCGAGTACCAAGTGTGTGGGACAAGTGTGTTGCCGACTGGGAAATGCAGTCCAAGTTCATCATCATCATCGAATAATTGGGACACAAGCAAGAAATAGGTGGTGTTGAAGGATCCCATGGTGTGGCTATCTACTCTCTGTTGTGGTGGAGGCACATGGATCTCAACGCTCACCCTACAAATGCCATCATGACGATTTGGAGGGCTTGGATCCCGTATAGGGAGGCCAAACCCTAAGATGAAGACCCACGTGTAATCTTGTATAAGGTCCACTGCCTCCCCTCACCTTTCAGTACAACAATTCATTAATGCAATTGAGCAAATAACCTTACAAATCATGGAACTAAGTGGGCACTTCATAGTCGCACGTCCTTCCATAATGGGCTTTAAAATGTACATGTGTCTTTAGGCTCAAGAAGGAGGTTAATCAAGGACCCTATTAATTGGTTTCAAACTCTAAGGGAGTGACATGTCCATGGTACATCTGTTAGATGGCAGGTGTCATATGAAATAATGATGGAACAAAGTGGGGAAACATGGAAGGCTCCAAGCCACATGTCATAGTACAAGGGTGGATATAATGAGGGAGGCCCACACTTGGGTGTATAGATGTAGAAGGAAGCAATTGTGGTACATGAGTTACCCCGACATTTTTTTTCTACCCTTATTCATATTCCTTTTTCCTTTTATTGATTTTCTTTCTTTTCACTGCACGGGGCTTCAAGTAATGAGAGCATGATGTGAAAGATATAGTAGTTGATACCCCCTTAGGGTATGACAATTCATTGCCAACTAGGGGTTGTGACAATCACAGGTTCCTTAATGATGCAAAGGGCTCACATAAGGAGCCCTAGGAACTAGGGTGATGGCCATAATGATAGGGGTAGAGCTGGTGTTTGGATTTTTCCCACGTGCTAAATTTTTGTCTCGACCATCTTTGCATTTTATGGTACATTTCTTGTTGAGAGTCGCCAAATTATTCTCCTAACTTTTCTTTTAGTTGTATCAACCTCCAAGGCATCATTCCAGACTTGACCCAAAGTGTGGACAAGGGGAGGGGGGGGGTAATTCCTCGTGGACCCTGTTACTACTCAAACTAGTAGAGGTCCTAGGAGGGGATCCTATAAAGCAACTACTAGGTTAAGGGCCAACAATGGAGCGATATCCCCTTGTCTCCTCAACTAAGGCTTCCTACACTTTATGAACTTTCTCCGATGGGAGGAGACCTGGAATAGGGGGAATCACTAAGGAGGATGGATCTATGAATGCATAGAGAGTGATTCCGAAGGCCTATTCACAAGAGAGACTCAGATAGATATCTTGCTTGCTTCAAAAGAAAGGTGATGGGGTCTCTAGGAAGGGCTAAGAGGATTCTTAAGCCTAGTTTTGGGATATTCCTTAACAAGGGGCTTCCTAGACCTAAGGATCCTTATGGATAAGAAGTCTCTATGTAATCCTCGTGGAATTGGAGTTACAAAGTTACGAGACCAAACAAAGCCAAGTGGACCCAAAACTGGGTCAAGGATATGGAGTTGATCAATCATTGAGGGGCTTGACCTAATTATGGTAGGGAATAGGATTAAAGGGCTAATTTTCTTTTGATATTTGAATGAAGTGATCCCAATGAGGATGCTAACCCAAGTCAATCTAGGGCAAGAATGGGTCTTGTAGCTAGGGCTTGCTATATCTCGAGATTCCACCATCGGATTTGCTTGAAACTTGGAGGAAATTTAGAGAAAATCCCAATGCAGTAGTGGACCAAAAATCGAGGGTTTTGAATAGCTACAATAAAATTCGTTGGATGCCCTAGGTGACCCTCTAGGTTAGGCCTAGAATTTGGAAAAGTAAAGAAAAGAGAGGTAAATTTGACAACCAAAGGGATATGAGGATCAATGCCTTATTGCTTGGGCTTAATGGAGTTAAGAAACACATAGATTGAGAATTTTCGTGAGCTAAGGATCCCTAATTGATCTTCGTTATTCTCTCCAAGGGAAGCGACTAGGTCAATAGGCATTTATGCTTCAAATTTGTGAAGGAGACAAAGTTTTGAGGTCTTTAACCTAAGAGGTGCCTCTAGGAATGTACAAATTATAATGTAGATTTGAAACTACTCATGAAATTTACTAAATCACAAGACTCGAAGTTACTCTACTGCTATGTGGAATTCAATTCACAATCTTGAACACAAATCGTAGCCATGCAAAAGGAAATATCACACATGAACAAAGATTTATATCGGGGAAAGCAACTGCTCAAAACCCCTTCCTATCTGTATTGCATTAATCAAGGAATAAAGATGAATATATATGCTTGCTCAAGCTTGAGCACAAATTGCAAGTGTATAGTCTATCTCTCTGTTTGATTGACTGAATTCGGCCAACACTTAGCCAATTTTCAAGCCCTCCAAGCTCCTATTTCCTTGCGTTGTTCCTTGAGGAAATTAGTCCTTATTATTTAGGAAATTCCCTCAATCAGATTGCACAATTCCTCTAGGCTCATTCTCTGACTGCATGCACCACCTGTACACATTGGGATAGTCTACAATTGATAGTACATTGCCTTGTAATCTCCATCTCAACTGGGTAACTCGAATTCTTTGTATGCATCAATTATTTTTGGCTGATTGATTAGTTAACTGGTTGATCACTAAGTGTGGTTGAAGTTATACTTCCACAACTTGACTTTCCACTAGTTCCTCCAATAGTTAGAACTAGTTTAACTGACCATAACTCAATTTAACTAAAATAGATTTCTACAAATTAGCTGTCAATCATGCTGAACTGAACTCAAGCTTCCCCAACTCGAATTAACTGAATTAACTAAATTAATTGAGTGAAAAGTGCCATGTCACCTCAGTTAACTACCTTCAAGATGTCTGCGGAAATGGAAATTCAAATTTTCTCTAGTTTTGCCAAGGAAAAGTCAAACTAAGATTTTCTTGATGTATTTTCAAAACTCCCTCTTAGCAAGAAAGAGATTATCAAAAACCCATATCCTACACCCGTGGAACTCGAACTTCCCTCTTGACAAGGCCTTTGTCAAAATGTCAGCATCTTTTTCCTCTATCGGAATGTACTAGAACAACATTATCCGCCTCTGCACACAATCCTATAAATGGTGATACCATATACCTATATGCTTGGATCGATCGTGAAAAGTAGGATTTTCAGAGAGCTTGATGCAGTTTTAATTATCACAGTATATCACAGTTGGATCCATCATCTAACCCAACAATCAAACAAGTATCTTTCTCATCCAGATTACCTCACATGTTGCTTGAATGGCATCCATGCATTCTGCTTTTGCTGAGCTGAGTGTTATAGATATTTGCTTCCAGCTATACCAAGAAATTTTTATGAACCAACACTGAAAATTCCACCTAATGTACTATTTCGGTCTAATGGACTCCCCACTGAATTCGCATTTGTGAAGCCACATAACTTCACTCCCTCTCTCCCTTTGTACCATAGTCTAAACTGGGTAGTGCCTCTAAGGTACCATAGAACATGCTTAGATTCCCTCCAAAATATTTTGGTTGGCCTATTGTTCCCATCACTACTAAAAATTGAGCCAATTTTTTATGGTCATTTGTCATTCTTTCAATGAATTATTGTCACTATAATGACAAAAGGAGGTATCATTAAACATTGTTTCAGGTACAATGCTACTATTAGCATTTAACAATCATCAAAATTTCGACAATAGTTATGGACACATGTCATCAAAGGCCGAAGGCATTTCCTAACACAAGCACTCGTTGGATTTATGATTCCAATAATCGCCATTCCATATCATCGAGATACTAATGGAAGGACGGTTTCCTGGTGCCATAAGACCGAAAAAAACTAGCATCGGTCAATCAACAATGGAACATATCCTTTGAAGAAATTTCCATACCTACCAAGCTTTATGTTCAAAAGTTGGACAATTCTAGTCATCGTAAGACCATTGGAATGCGTGTCATATATTCGACAACACTTCATTGTAATGATCATGAGATATTTGACGAATATTTACGTCGAATTTCTAATGGATATGGGTTTGTCGTATATCCAAAAAACATGTAGCTATTAAAAAAAAATTAATAGTATGTAAGGATGTCTTAGGTTCATCCTTTTTCCTCCATCAATACCTAAGATCATCACTTTTGATTGATGTTCAATCAACATAGACTCATCCTGGGACACAAAATGTTGTTATTGATACTCATCTTCTAGTGGATAAAAACTCTAAAATGGATAGTGTTGACCAAGCTGAAGCAAATTTAGAAGTAGAGCAGTCAAGAAGCCTAGATTTGAGGAGACAAAGACAGAGTTATATGTTGAAGAATTTGTTGAGGTTTTAGATCATACATCAAAGGAGGAAACTTCAGAAGGACCTGGTGTTCAACTTGAGTTTCTTACTCCTACTACTATGTCACCTTCATCATCAGAAGAAAACACTGAAGCTTTTAGAGTCAAATCACAATTGACACAAGAAATACAATATTTTGCATTGATATAGAAGAACTGGATATACAACTTAGTAGGGATAAGGTGAAATGGATAAAATTTTTAGTTTTTTAATACACAATTGTAGAGACAGAGAAGGTCAAAATATACCATTGTTATGGATCATGTTACAAGTTGTCCACAAATACAAAAGACTGGATCAAAAGGGAAGCTTTACAAGCTGAAAAAACCTAAATGCTAGACCAACAAAAATATAAAGAGATATGCATAATTTGAATACATGAATCCATGTCTAAGTTGGAATGTAAAGAGTAGTAAGGTGATTCATTTAACACACATTATATCTCAGAAGAAATGTTTTTGATTTTGGACATATTTTTGTTTGCATAGCATCTGATGTACAAAGAATGAGCTTGTAAATATATTCTCATAAAAACCATCAAGATCGTTTTCATTTGTCAACATCATAAAATTAATATTGGTGTTAGTGTTAACTATAAACATAGTAGAACGATGACTACTCTAGCATTGACTATCATTTATTTCCTTTAATTTTGCAAGCAATCTTAACATTAACAAATGGTCCTCACAAAGAAATTCCATTAAGCGCCAGATCCCCTTAAGCCTTGCAAAATTTTCCGGTATTACGAAGCACAAAATTGATTTTTCTCTTGAAGGTTGTCATAAACCTTTTAATAGCTTTAAAACATAAAAAAAAACTCTCTACATTTTTGTAGAAAATCAACACCAATTCAAGTTTCCTAGACATAAACAACTTCAATCAGTTCTCACTAACAAATTTTAATGGCGCCTAAACAATTATCAATCCAACCTTCAATCCAATAAGGATCCCTGAGATTTTTATTGAGTTAGCATAAGAGACAAAAAGTGCACGAAATAAAGAGGTGTATAAAGATGAAAAATGCTTTTTCCATTCACAATCAAGTGGCCCACTATAAACATGAACCATCACTGCAAATTATACATATTGTACTTGAGGGTCTTACGCATGAAATAATTGTGTTATCATGTGTTTCCATATAAATATTAAAATAATAACAAAAACTTTAATTACTCTAATCAAGGCCATTGTGATATAATGTATTAAAGAAATAATAAAAATAATTACCCTTGTCCTTCAGTGGTCATAAAAATCCCTGTTCTAAGATGCTTGATTTTCAAAGCATGGGTATGCAAGTACAGTTTATGACAAAAGTGGTAGACTCCCATATATATTCTTCATGTCAAAGTTACTTCCACTTGTCCAGGTACTCATTAAAAGATCTAGATCAAAGCTTTCTAGTGTGTTATTATAAAAAATGTCTTCAACTTCCATATCAAATTGGCCTTCATCATAACCAAACACAACCCATTCGGGCTTGTGACCTAAAGAAAACAATGAGTGTGAAGGATGAAAATATGTTACATCTTCTATAGCAGCAACATCATATCCTAGATGACAATATCCAGAAAACATGGAAAGGTTTTCAACCATACAATACAAAATAATTTTCGTCAAGGCTACATAATGTGTCAGAAACAAATGGAGACCAACTCCAGCGAGTTGGGACAATTATATTGAGCTCATGCTTGAGACACAGTTCCATTTCTTTTATAAGACCCTTATATCTCAAATCATTATAGATTTTGGGTTTAAAAGACAAATCCATTTCTATTAGAGCATCCTTATATCTCAAATCATTATATCTTACAAGTTTAAAACCCGACAAGTTCAACTTTACCAACATTATAAGTGCATGTTGTTGAAAAGTGTATCTAGGTTTGGTTTTCATAATGACATGTAATTGTGACTTTTTTAAATGATGTAATGAAGAAAACAAAATTATGTTTGTAAGCCTTGCCTCATGGGTTTCATGAGCAACTGATTTTATTTTAGATGGATCACATTGAGAGTCTTAGGATTGGTCATTAAAAGTCAAAGGGTCTATGTCATGTATGAATAATCCTTCCTGGGAATATAACATTGTATTTGAGTCTATAATATGTCTAGAAATCCCTCCAATGACAAGCACTAGTTCTACTCTTGAAGTCGTCCTCAAAACAGAAAGGAAACTCATGCCGGCTCGCCCTATGGAGACACATCTATTCGAAATTACATGTTGGCTTATTTATATGAACCAACAACTATATAAAGGCCTGCAGACACTTCACATTTCCTCAGTTCAGAACTCGGATCCCTCTGAAGTTTCGGTGACAAGATATAGTCAACAATTTGGTTATATTTTCGGTTGAGCAAGAGGTGGACAAGTTCGATGGGTAAGGAAGGGTCAACATGTTTTGTGTAGGGATAACCACAGTAAGTAAGGCATTGATCTTTCAGATATTCAGATCACAGTCACAACGAGAGAAGAAGAGACAAATTCAGATGACAAGAAGGAATTCAGACAGTCAATGGAGGAACAACGAGGGTTCTTTGAAGGCTAAACAAAAGTTCTACTTCATGAAAATAATATTTTCAGTGTCACCTCAACAAAAATTTTTGGTGCTACCACAATTGAGGTCTCGGTGCTATCTAAAGAAGAATGTATCGATGGTATTTCAAGAAGAATCTTGGTGCCACAATAGAAGATCATAGGATGGTCTAGAAACCACAATTTTGGTTGTATATAGAGGCCACAGTTCAGTGCTCTGAAGGAGATATTCTTCAGTGATGTATCATTGTGTTTTTATAATGCTACAGTGATCATAGTTTGGTAACTTCACATTGACATGTTTCGGTGCCATGAAGAGATGATCTCAGTTTGAGGAAGATCAAAGTAGAATAGAATCGAAGAAGAAGGTTGACTGTGTCTTGGTATTGGAGTGGCTAAATAGGTCAAGGGTCTTGGTCTTGGTATTCGTCAATTAGAATCTCTATAAGAATAATTTATGCGGGGTTTGCTCCCAAAGAGAGAGATTTTGGCCCTGGCTCATAGCCTACATGATGTGTCTCTTGTCTATTTATTTTCATGCATTAGTTATTGTTTGATGAAGAAGAACACTAATAATCTAACATGAAGAAGATCCTAATCTAAACAAGTAAAAATAATTCACAAACAATCACTAATAGAAGAGAAATAGCTCAATGCCAATGCCCTAAATTTCTCAACACGTGCGAACATGGTAGCACTAAAACATGGGGAGGCAATTCGTAGTCTAATTATTACAACTTATTTGAATTGAATATGTTTGTTGGTAGTGCTCTTATTGACATGTATGTTAAGTGTAACAATAAAGCTAATGCATGGCTGGTGTTTGAAAAATCATCTATCCAGAATATTCTCATGTGAAGTCCTATGATTATAGGGTATTCCCATTTTGGACATGGTGAGGAGGGCCGCAAGTTATTTTTTCCCCATTACAATTGACAAGTCTAGAACCTGAGCAGTTCACATTCAGTAGTGCGCTTAAAGCGTGTATAAACCTATGGACTTTGGAAAATTGCAAGTAGATTCATTCAATTATCATCAAAATGAGATTTGTGGGTGTTGTTACCTACCAGTCTATATAAGGATTCACACATGGTTTTCAGAATCTGAATATTAAGGCAATGCTCATTGGATCAAGCCTATGCTGATAAATATACTCATGAATCATAATCTCATGGTTCGGGCTTCAGGGTTACACTTTGGCTTATGTGCCATCATGCAAAAGAAACCCTAAAGAGTGTATTCACATGGTCCTAATGACCTTGTATTTGATAAGAATTTTATCCTTCAAGGAAATGGTAAGAGGTAAGGAAGGGTTTGGAACTGTTACAAACACCAAATATTTCTTTTGAGATGAGATTGGTATTCATCCATGAAAACAAGAAACATGTAGGGCACCATAAGCCTTACTGGAATCTCATTTCTATGGAAGTACTTGTAACTATAGTCAATGGTGATCCTATGCAACTTCATTTGGGGAAAGAGCAAAGCTTTCAAATAATATCTAACAACCTAATGCAGGCAGGATAGGGATCTTCATAAAAGATGAAGATTCTCAACATTGGAACCAAAGAAAGAATCAAGAAAAACTATCCATTTGATCCTAGTTCATCTCACATTGCAGTGGAAAGAAAATTTTGCATGACATCATACATTTTCAATGTAATAATTATTGTGAGGATCAAAGTGTTGCCACCCCATGCTAAGAAGCACCATAGTGGACTTTTGTCATGTGTAAGTAGGTATAGTTAGGGTTTCTTGGTTATGACGTTGACTTTCTTGTGATAGCCACATAAAGAATCAAGGTTAAGTGGCATAACAAATCATCAAAGATTAGCAAACATTCTATTTATATTCCATGGAACCTCTCTGAATTGTAAAAGCCTTGCAGTTCAATGGGAAAAGGTTTTTTGACATATCTACATTCATCTGGATTTATAGTGCTAGTGAAAAATAGGTTTTTCTAGTCAATGGGTATAATTATCATCACATCAGGGAGATGTCGTGGCATTTTACCTAGTCTAATGCAAAAGGAAATAAGTTATTTTTCTGGTGAATCGGCCTATGGTTCAATTTCTTGCCTAGAAGCACAACTTTCTCTTGTGAGAGTTTTAGTTTCTTCTTCTTTTGGATGCATTGTGGGTGTTGTTCTCCATCGATCATAATGATTTTCACATGGCTTTTAGAATATGAAGAATAGTGGAGTCGTCATTGGTGCAGATTTATGTTGACATACATACTCATAATCTCATGGTTCAGGATTTAGGATTACTCTTTGGCTAATGTGTCGACATGCACAAGAAATCCTGAAGAGTGTATTCACATAGTGCTAATAAACTAAACCTAGGGGAAAAAAGATTCCAATATCTAATCTCAACCATTTAAAAAGAAAACATAAATCCGTCTTAAAGCCCACATCTTTGAAGCAATGAGATATTTTCAATTCTGTTTTCATGATCCAGGGGAATATAAATTTATGTTATTATATGCTTCCTATAGTATTAAGTAACCCACCATGTTAAGCAAACAGAGACTAAATTATCTTTCTAATTTTTTCTTCAAGTTCAAACTATATGTATGGAGAAAAGCTTTATTGCAATCTTATTGGGTTGGTTTCCCCAGTGGCAAACCATTGTGTATGGAAAACTCTTTATATCTTTTATCCAATAAGTAATATAAATGTTGCCTCATATAAAAATAAATAAATAAATAAATTTTTTCATGGAAACATTAAAATAAAAAAATATAGAGTTGGTTGAATAAAAAACAAAACATCAAATGGGAAGAGACGGCCACCTTTTTCTTGGTTTTTAGTAAACCAAAGTCAACAATGGCATGTAAAAATTTCCACATGCATTTTTTCAAATTCCATATTAATTTATTTTTTATATTTGGTGTTTTAAAAATAAAGTACTCTCTCCGTGATTTATGTCCCATCAATAACCTATTTGACCAATCAAAAAAGGAAACAAGCAAAATTTAAAAACTCTAGAAAAGGAAAGAAGCAAATTTCAAATTTCAAAAACTTATTTTTTAATTCAAAAAATCAATTTAATAAAATAATTTTGTGAAAACATTGGAAAACTTTATAAAAATGTATAGCATGAAAAGAAACCAATGCAACATCAAAGCACCTTGACTTACAAATGAAAAATATACTCCCTGCTTTGGCAGAGACTAATAATACCTCTCAAGAAACCATCAAAGTGTGAGATACCATCAAAGTGTGAGATAGATACATCCATAATATGGTAAATAATGCATACAACACTTTATTAATACTACTTAGAATAACCCATCAAAATATAGATTTAAATTCATAGTAATATCTAATTCAACAAATTCAGGTTAACAGAGAAATCAAAGGATCTGGAACAAAGTTGATACTTAGATCAGCCACTAATTATAGACTTAGTCATAAGAAATCTAACTATAATATGCTATAATTTTGGTAGTTCCTAGATTTTTCCTAACAGGAATTATGGATGGAAACACTAGATTTGGAGGATAACATTTCATATAATGATGAGAGCAATTATAGCATGTCAAACATGCAATAAGTATAAAGATAGGAATAGAAAGTACAATGATTACCTTGCAAAGTCTTACCAGACTTTTAACCATGATTATAATTTATCACTAAGATTTGTTGCTTTGGCTTATAATTTGTGAACTTTTGCAACTCTCCCCATATTTACCCAATCATTTCCCCTTTATATCTAGTTACTTAATTGTTATCCTACAATGGTCATTGAATCTACATAAGTTAGCAAAGGAGATGACCAATGAGAATGAAAGAGCATCTAAAAAAGAGTGGAGGGGGGAATAACTAAGGTCAAGGAGACAAAGGGCATTGCTCAACTCCTTGTACATCTTATGGAAAACAATCGTAACCTCCAAAAGGTAACATATAGCTTGAAGGTTGAGTTAGTGAAAACAAAAAAAAAGTGGATAAAATGCTATCTATAACATACTAGATAGTGAAACTGATAGAGTTGAAAGCAATGATCAGTTGTTGAAAAACAAAAGCACACAAATTGAAATGAAAGCACCTAGATTTAGACATTGAAGGGACAAAAAGAAGTTATTATCAAATAAAAAAAGTTGAAACAAACATTGTGAACTTCATTGAGAAAATAAGATATGAACCAAGGACCCTACTAAATTATTATCTTTATTCTACATTATTTTTTTGGCAAACAAGTTTTGAATTTTCCTACATTATATCATGGGTAATGTTTGCGTGTATTGCTTTAAAAAAATATGCATATATTGGGGGCTAAGTTGCAAGAATATGCATACACATTCACTGGATACGGGAACGAGGTATTGGTATGCATATTCACCCTCGTGTAACCACCCTAGCAAGGTATGAAAAGGTACTTCCACCCAGAAAAATAAGACCCACCTTAACTATTGTACTTATAACCAAAAATCGAGTATATGTTCACAATTTTTGCAATGCAAAACAAAAATTGCGTAATAAGAATAACCGAGCATTAACAAAACAAGTGCTCCCTTGAAAAACACTAACCCATGACTTCCTAAACACTTCCATGAATTCATAAGTACCAAAGACAATTTCTTTTAACATTTCATTTTTAGATTGAATAGAGAAACAATCCAGCGAAAAAGAAGAAGATAAGAGATTTCGTTGCAAATTTTCTTGCATTCATGCACACAAATAGTGATTAACAAATTGTAGTGTTGAGATGGTTTTGTTGTTCAAATATTCTATTGTGCACACAAACAGTGATTAACAAGGTGTAGTGCTGAGATTATTTTGTTGTTCAAATATTCTATTATAATGATATATTTTCACCATTTTAAGCAGATTACAATGTTCAAATTCATTTTCAAATTATGATTCTTAAAATATTCTTTAAAATTTCCTGACCATGGACACATCAAATCCTCTCTATCTACTAGGGAAATATATGGCATGTTTAAAGGAGCCCAAGAGCTACTAAATTGTTGAAAATTTTGGCACATCCAACAAATGGTGTATGAAATTCTGCAAACTACCAACATCAAGTATAAACAACATCGTAATTAGCATTGGATTCGACATCAATACAATGTCATTTATAAAGTATGATGGCACTTATAGAAGGAGACACTGACATGCACCAACAAGAAACTCGAACGACTCCACCACAAGCCTTCAATTAAGGCAATGGGTAGGAATGCTTTAAAATCAACCTGTCAAGCTACTTTGCACATTGGTTTTTATGGGGACTTGCTTCATACAGATTTTCCATTTTGTTTCACACATCAAAGGTTGCAAAGAAATTGGTCACTATAGAGATAAACTCCTATTATTTCAAACAAGGTACAGTGGAAAGGATGATGGACACCAAAATAAAAGAGAATTTTCCAACAAAATATATAAAACTAACAAGTTGCCAAAGCAAAGTAGCTTCGCCAACAAGAAAAGTGGTTCACCAAAGCAACAAAAGTCTCCCCATCTAATACAAGACCATGACAAAAAGGGAACCATTTCTAACTGGGGGGGGAACTTGTGCAGGTTGCCTTTTCAGAGTTAGCTAAACAACAATTATGAATATAGCAATATCCCAAGAACGACCCTAAAACTTTCTTGTTTGTATGTTCCTGAAATTCTGACAAATATTTCAAGACCTTTTCATGCACCTTTGGGTTTTCAAACAACTAATGTCTCGTCTGTCTTCCTAGCTCGCCAAATTTGTAGAGCTCAATAAAAGCTTCTAAAAGTCCAAACAAGCCCAAAAACAAAGTTCATATGCAAAATGTATGGGCACGAGATGTTGACATCCCAGCTAGGCTTTACAAGGCCCACCTTTATTTCACCACCTCAATTCCTATGGTTAGGATTTTTGGATCTTATGGGTTTTGCCTCTTGGGGTTTAGGGTATTGTGACAAAATATAGCAAACTAAATAATACAATTTCAGCCTCTTGTTATGGGATTTTCTCCAAACACATCTTCTTCAAGATAACTACCACCATTATAACAATTATATGCACACAATCATTTCCCCATTCGTTGCATATATATTTTGGCATTCATTGCATTTTTGTAATTCTTTTTTATCTTATTGTTTCCATTTATTTCACTTCCAATCCAATTCAAATTAAGACGCATACTCAATTGCACATGGATTTGCACATGTTGCATTTATAGGTCTATTGTAAATTATTTTCTTGCCATTTGTGGGTAGGTTGTAGATGAAGACAAACTCACGTGATTAGTTCTTGATACCAATTCTCATTTGTTGAGGGTTATTAAGGGTTGTACACTACTATTTGAGATTTTCATATATGCATTGGGAATTTCAAGAGGTAATGAAGATTTGGCACAAAAATAGTGTTGTATGTGAAACAAGTAGGTCATGTTACGAGCACTTGCATTGATTGTGAGTACATTGGAGTAGAGGATGCTTAATTATATCTATAATGGGATTGTCCATCATAGTGATAGTAATTATATGTTGAGGAAACAAAGTCATTATGTTACACGAATTAACAACCAAGCTTCAATTTATATACATACATAATGAGAAGAAGTGGCTTTTTTTGTCATTGCCCTCTATTTTTTTGTTCTATATCTACATACACCTTATCTTTATGAATGTGTAGTAGTCCACCTATATGAATATTATTGGGTAGACAAGTTCTGGATAGTTAATCTATTTGTTGTCTTTGGTTTTAACTTTTTTTCACATGAACTTCATTAATTCCTCACTACATTGACAACACAATGGTTAAAAACTGGCACACAAGGCAATGGAAACTGGTGGGGGTTCCCTTTAAAATGTGGAAAAATGAAATGGTATTTCTCCTTTGAAAAGAGGACATTTTCCATTATTTTTTGAAAGTCTTAGAAACAAGGA
The DNA here is from genome assembly GCA_000404065.3 of Pinus taeda. NCBI lineage: Eukaryota > Viridiplantae > Streptophyta > Pinopsida > Pinales > Pinaceae > Pinus > Pinus taeda. The sequence continues at coordinate 118,104 of APFE031693035.1, forward strand.
TGTCTTTCTTAAAGGGGGTCCTTGGAAGTTTGGTTATTCTATGTTAGTTCTCTAGACGTGGTATGATAGTTTTGACTCAAGCCATGCATGGAAGAACAACATTTTCCCTTTAGTTAGGATTGGAATTGAGAAATTTTGAATTTAATAAGGAATGCATTTGACTCTTTCCAACACATGGCGATGCAAACCCTATCTCATAAGTTTGAATACATCCCAAGGATATCAATTAAGATGACATTAGTAGTGGTTTTTCATATCAAACTACAATGATGTGCAACAATAAGGAGTGGATACAATGTATAAACTACGAAAACATTCCTTTTAGATAACAATTATGCCATCATATTTGACACATATTAAGAGATTGTGGTCTGAATTTGTTGCTCAAAACCATAGGAGAGCCACTCTAGAATTGGTCAAAAAGGCACCATCATAAACCCAATCATAGATTAATCTAGTGGTGTATCTTGTGTATGATGCAATGCTCCTAAGGGGTAGGCTTGGGTGCAATGTGGGGAGCTGAATCCATCCCTAGCAAATTTGAGCTAGTTTCTAATGAGTAGCCAAACAAATATAGTAGGGAATCAGCCAATCCACAAAAGAGAGAGGTTCTTCCTAAACTAGACATCATGGATCATGCATCTTCTCCTCACTCTAGTAAAACAAGGAATATAAATATGTAAGATGGAGTTTCTCAAAAATATGTTTCTTTATCTAATCATTCCTAATGCAAGGCCCTATCGTTTAGACGCCCTAGGAAATCTTTGTTAGAGTGTATCAAACATCTTTCCTCTTCCCCGTCATAAGGGAAATCAAAACATGTAGATAAGTGTATGGAGAGATTTATTGTATTTTTTGTAGAGTAATAGATGATATCATGTAATAATATTATAATACATTGAAATGCAGAGACTCGAGCACCATTTGTCTTTTACCATCGTAATGCAAAGGGATATGAACTTACGCCACACAAATTTGGGTTGAATTGAAGCATAATGGTCTAGAATTGAAGATAAGCAACAGGTCTTAGATGATATATCATTAGAAATATATTTCCCAACCTTGGAATACCAGTCGTTACAAATGCCCAACAAAAAAAAACAGACAAAGAAAACAAATAAAATTAAATTTATAAGCTAAATTCTATCTACATTTTTTAATCAGTTAATAAGGTCTAGCACATGCAAAGGCCCCATTGTTTCCAAAAGGGATTTTATAAAAGGATACCTATAGTTTTTTAAAAAATTAAAAAGAATGGGAAATACACATGGCACTCAAGGGCATACAAAGAGGTTGGAAGCATTTGGTAGCAGCGCCATGGAGAATTTAGGTGCCCAAAACTTTGAGCCTCAACATTTTCTTCTTCTATTGTTGGAGATGGTTTTAGTGTGTGGGTTTTTCAACTCTGCTTGGACGAAAAATCAAATGTGTGAGAGGATATAATGATGTACTTATTAATGTGAAACAAAATAAAACCAAATGAAATAACGCAGAACGTTGGTGGTGGCCAGTCGTGTTTTCAAAATAGCCCATTTACTGGAGTGTGTGCTTAACCCTAAAATATATTGTTGGGATGGGGTCCCCTGGGTCAGTTTTGGGGTTAAAATAACCCAATTTTTTTTGTAAGTAATGTAAAGTCTCCGCGATTTGTGGATGCGGAGCGCCTAGATGATTAGGAGTCAAAGGGGTTTTAGCCCCTTGTTTATGTAAATGTTGAGTCAGTTTTGAGATCAACCCATGGTCCACGGGCCATGGGATTATATGAAAAATGCTATAAATAGGTGTGTCTTAGAGAGTCTAGGGAAAAATCTTGTATGTAATGGGTCAATAGAAGAAAAGTGATAGAGTAGAGAAGTGGGTTAGATAGGAGAGAAAGGCTCTACAGCTGAGTGCACAGAGGCCTAGGCAGAGCCTGCAGCTGAGTGTGCGGACCCCTGCAACTGAGTGCGCAGGGTAGTTTGGAGTCTGTAAAGTTGAATTGAAGATAAATAAAGAAAGCTACCGAAGAAATCATGTGTATATCTTCTTATCTCTGTTACTTCTGTTTACAATATATGTTGTGGATGAATAATGTGTTTATGAAATATTGATCTAATGATGTGCGATTCTCTTAAATAAGTCTTAATAAATGTACGCATTGCATGTTAAGTACTTTCACGAAGACTGTGATGAATTCTGTTATGTTTACTAAATAACTTAAGTAGATATGCGCGAACACTAATCTAGAATTGTTCTCTAATGCGCGTAAGTAGATAAATCAATTGTTAAGGGTTGGCAAAAGCTAATCGTAGACCTATGCGAAGGTCTGAAGGCCGTTTTAGTAGAATTGCATTACTGAGCCCTAAGATCTTAACAATTTGGGCAAAGGAAAATATGAGGTGCTAAAAGACATCACACTCGTCTCTAGATGCAAAAAATTTGTTCTTACATCCCCCCATACTACTTTGGGTGAGACTGCAGCCTGCACTACGTGGGTTGTTCCCGAAAGGGGCAGTAGTGTAGGGATTTGTTGGCTGGAACAACTAACTCTAAACTTGGGTTAGGACCCCCCTAAGCCAACAAATGGTTTCGTTGCTAAGACTAGGATCTGCTTGAAGGATATGTGTGATGTCTCATCATTAGAACCCGATGAATAAAGAAGTTGAAAAGTGGATGAATAGAAAAATTCACAAATTCACGACGCAGGAAAACAGGAATCCGCACCTGTCAAAGGAGAAATGGTTGGATAGGTATTTGTATACGGAGATACACGAAATTTTCTTATGCACCTTCCCGATCGAATTATAAGAGTGGTTAGCTAAATTGGCAGACGACCAAGGGAGGTGGAATCTTGACGGTGCAATAGTGTGGACTCTAGAACTGGTACAATGATTAGAAGCCTCTGAAGACAAGATCGCGCAGACTGTTGATCATTGGCTCGATCGAATTATAGGAGGATTTGTTACAGAATTCACAGTTGATACCTCAGTGAGCTACATCGAAGCAGAGCGGCGATTTTTCAAAGGACTGTGTGGTAAGTATTTAAGATCTTTGAATAACTGGATTAATGTGTTGTTATGTGAAAAATGAGTTATGCCATTGCCTTGATGTTCGAACCTACACGAAGTGGAAAACTCTTTAGAGATCGAGAGAGATCAGGTCCCGAGTATAGTCCCTTGATTGGACCTCTTGTAAGTGACGATGAAGGGGTGGAAAGGAATCCACTGCAAAGCGCTATTCAGCTAATCACTTAGGGGATTCATTGAGTAAATCATCCATCCACTCTACCTCCACCTCCATCTCCACCACATACACCTTCACCCACATCACCACCACCATTCAACATGTCGAACACAATGAAGCTTCCAATTTTCAAAGGCATAGGGAGTGAAGATACAGAGTAGTTTTGGTTTTTTGCGAATGCAGTGTGGACAACGTAGCAGATTACTGATGAAAATATAAAGAAGGCACAATTGGTTATCTCTCTGCAGGGTCGCACGCTGACTTGGTATATTAAGTACTATTATGATAATCCTTTGGCATCGCTAGCAGCGACCAAGGCTGCTTTAAACAAGGAGTTTAGTAATCAGATTTAAGGAAATCACGATGAGGGTCGATGAGACGCCTTTGGAATTAGATCAAAGGCTGAAATGTGTGATTCGAGAAGCTAACATGTAGCTTACAGATGGTTAGCATCATGAATAGTTTATAGCTTCGCTTCTGCCCCACCTGAGGATTGCTATGTCACAAGAGAAAATAGGAACTTAGGCAGAAGCCCTGGAAATAACGATGAGGTTGCATGCAACATCCATTTAGGATGCGACCTTGGGGGTACAACAGATTCACTCTCAATTAAAGAGCCTCTTTTTGGAATTGCAAAGCTTGAATAAAGACAATGAGACTAAACTAGAGGTGTGAGCAAAATTCTGGTGTCTGAAGTGTAAGAGCTAGGGGCCCAATAAAGACTACTATCTCGTATTCGCAAATTATATTATGGGAGGGGGACCAATTCCCCTAAGGCAAAAATATCTAATAGGACTGAGCATGGGGGCTGCGCTATGGTGCGCTATTTGTCAGGTTGTTAGAAAACATGCTACAGATAATTTCCATTTGATCCAAAATTTTGTCCAGACACTGCAACAGTTGTTCTGTAGCTTCTACAAATTAGTGGGCCACGATGAGCGCCACTGTTGCAGCTATGAGCTGATGATGGAAAGAACACCTGCATACGAGATGCAAGCATAAACTTAGCCTTAAGAGTAGGGTGCCAGAGGAGCATGTGGAGGATATCAGGGGTGAGGACGAGGCCGAGGAGGAGGGCCTGGCAGAGGCCCGGGACTGGTTATCTTTTACAACTGCGGACACCAAGGCACTATGCATGGGAGTGTCAGAATTAGACACGTCCATCATGTCAATATTGCAGCCAGTTTGACCACACTATAGAAGAATGCCTGGTGTGATAGCTAAGATGTAGGAGAAGAAGGCACAACCTCAACAACCCTCGCAGAACTTATAGATGATGATAGTTGAGCCCCATGAAGAGGATCAGAGCATGAATATAGTGCTGAGAAGCGGAATAACAACTAGTGACGATAAAGGAAAACAACCTAAAGAGGATGGATGGGTCCGCAGAGCCCCAGAAAAGGAAATGGGTTTTGATCTAGTGTGTGCAAAGGAAATATTTATGGAGGTCAAGAAAAGCTCTGTTGAGGCATCTGCCTTAGGAAGTCAGGACAAGGTGCAAGGCCCCAACGCACCTGTAGAATTTGAACCCTATGTCCTTACCACGTCTTAGATACCTGCATGAAATTGTTGCGCGATAGCAAAGCTGTCAAATGCCTACAGGAGTTAATAAACAAATGCACTAGCAAAGAGAACGCCCTTGATGGACACCGCGTAGTTAGAAAAATTGTCAAACATAAGCCAAGAACAGGGCATGAGATGAGGCTCATCAAGCAGATAGGAGATTATGGATGGATCAATTCATCTTGGATCTGGGGTCCGATGCGAACGTACTACCAAAGAAAACATGGGAAAGAATGGGAAGACCTACGCTGCTATGGTCTCTGATCCAGCTTAGAATGGCAAACCAACAAAAAATCATCCCTACGGGATGATTATATGGAGTAACAGTTGATATAGAAGGTGCGAGCATGATGGATGACTTTGAGGTGATAGAGATCGTTGATGATAGTAATCCATACCCTGCACTCCTAGGAATTGATTGGGCCATTGACATGAATGGAATCATCAATTTGAAGAAGAGAACAATGCTGTTTGAACAAAAATTTCTTCGGGTTGTGGTGCTATTGGACCCTGTAGAAGGGGCGTGCTACACTGAACCAGTCCGTGATTATGAAGAAAGTGAAGATGAACTGGATTGCATCTATAAAATAACAGAACGAGACTAGGACTAGATCAATCCGACGATAGATGGATGGATTGCATGGGACCGAGAGAGTTCTTGTACCTCTGATTCAAATGAATAATTGGAACATTGGCAGAATCGTTTGCATGAAGTATCCACGTTGCGATGTAATATGATGACAAAATTGCTGCGTCGCGTTTCGTCGAAGGTAAGGAACTTACCTTATTATGATGGTTTAACTGACATGGATAAGTTTTTGGATGCATTCGAGCATGAAGTCCTTGAGGATAACCGCTTCCAAGCATTAGATTTGGCACTGCGCGCTACGCCTGCACGATGGTGGGGTATGCACAAGGATAGCTTTGATGGATGGCGGGATTACAAAAGAATGATGAGGTTACAGTTTGGGTGGCCTAACACTAGATTGACTAAGAAATATAGTGGGAAGGATGATCCGCATGACCAGCTAGAAAAATGGACTAAAGCATGGGGGTAGAACCACAGTCAGAGTGGGTACACATCTTTTGTCATGCTTTGGATACAATTCCCATGAACTGGTATCTAGAAACAGAGCTCCGCCATGGCAACGCGAAGTGGGATATATTGAGGGAAGGGTTCTTATTGACCTTCAGTTTTGAATACGGCTTTGCGAGCATTGATGAAGCCCTATAGGAGATTAAGGCATTTATCTTTAGAACACCGCAAGAACCTATGGAGTGGGTCCAACCCGATTGGAGCACCCAGCTGTGCAATGCACTGGAATGTTATAACGTGACCATTGAGGAAGAAGATGATGATCCAAGGAACATTAATATCCCAGAGGTAGAGAGGAATCTCAAAGTCGAGGGCCCACAAATAGAAAACACATCACTGCACTGTTGAAGACAAAGCAAGTAAACATTGGCACTGAAGCAGAACCGAAGTTTGCAAATATTGGAGATTATTGGGATGACGATACCATGGATAAGGTTGTTGAGTTACTCTACGAATATCAGGATCTATTCCCAACCAAGTTTTCAGACTTGAAGGGCATAGTAGGAGACTTAAAGGGCATAGTAGAAGACACAAAACCTGTTAAGAAGAGGCCATATCACCTAAATCCTAAGTATAAGGAAAATGTTCATCTAGAGTTAGATAAGATGCTGGAAGCAGGCATCATAGAACTGGTTGAAGAATCTGATTGGGTAAGCCTGATGGTGGTTCAAGAGAAGAAGCAGAAGGGCGAGATAAGGATTTTCGTAGTTCTGCAGAAGATTAACGATGCATGTGCCCCTGATCCATTCCTGACGCTGTTTACTGATGAAGTTCTAGACAATGTTTGCGAGCAGGAGGCCTACTCTTACGCTGATGGAATCTCAGGATATCATCAGATTAACATCGCGCCTGAGGATAGGAGTCCATTCATAAGTTCTTGGAAGTGTACTTCGATGACTGGACAGTTTTTGGATTAGTAAAGCGCCATGTAGCAAGTTTTCCCTTGATGTTGGATACGTGTCGCAAGTATCAGATTGCGCTGAATCTGAAGAAATGCATATTTTGTGTTCCTTTCGGGATCTTGCTAGGTCACATGGTGTGAATGGAAGGGTTGATGGTGGACCCTGCAAAGATTGCAGTAATTTTGAATTTAGAGGCCCCAAGGAACTTTAAGCAACTGCGCGCGACGCTGGGACATACTGGATACTACAAAAAATTTATCAAAGCATATGCTCAAATTACCGTGCCCATGGAGAAGTTGTTGAAGAAGGACACAACATTCTGTTGGGACGAAAAATGTCAGCGCAACTTAGATGTTTTGAAAGAAAAGATGGTCGCCGTGCCGATCTTGGTATTCTTGGATTGGAAGAAGGAATTTCATGTACATGTTGATGCCTCTTGCATCACATTGCGTGCAGTGTTAATGCAAGCTGGTGAAGGAGAAATGGACCATCCTATAGTCTTCGCGAGTAGGAAATTATCGAAGGCCGAGAAAAATTACTCAACGACTGAGCGCGAAGGATTGGCCATGGTGTACGCACTGCAAGAGTTCAGGCACTATCTATTAGGAGGGAATTTCAAGATGTACACAGATCATTCTACCTTGAAATACCTAGTCAATAAGCCTGTGTTGGGGGGGGGGGGAGATCTGCAGATGGTTGTTGCTATTCCAGGGGTATGATTTTGAAGTAATTGTGAAGCCAGGCAGGTCAAATGCATGGCCTGACCATCTGTCGCGGATTGAAACATGAGAGGGGCCTACTAATTTGGAAGAAGGGTTGCCAGATGCGCAACTCTTTGCACTGCGCATAGAGGATAATCATTTTGCAGATATCATTCATTTCTTGACTACAAGGATGGCACCGGAGGGGTATACAAGTCAGGAAAAGAAGGAACTAGTAGTGCACGCGACAAGCTTTTCAGTTATTACGGGACATCTGTATAAGATGGGGGCAGATGAAATATTGTGAAGATATGTGCCCAATTTTGAGAGAGATAACATTCTCATTGAAGCTCACAGAGGGGTTGCGGGAGGACATTATGAAGGAAAGGTGACTGCGCAAAATATTTTGCATGTAGGTCTATGGTGGCCAATGCTGCACAAGGATTCTAAAAATAGTATAAAGTGAAAATAACACAAAAGTTTGAAAGCTAAAAAAACTTTGCATATCACTATGATATTGGCAAACATGATGACTCAACAGATGTGTTCTCAATCTCGTCACTGGCCCATTACTCAAATTCATAATTCTACCAAAGTTATCCCTCTGATATTAGCTTCATATGTTTTTCTAAATAGTTTGGATTCTGACACTACTTCATCCATTGGTTACAATTAATCGGACCTAACAAAACTGGGCAAGCACTGATTGATTATAACTTGATTAAAAGAAGTCCAAAGTTTTAAACAATTTGGCCACTCTTCATTAACCACTCATTGATTCCATAACTAGATTTTCCCAATACATTATTGATTCTTGAATGTGAGCTATACCTTCCTCTGTCAACATCCTAATGGTATGATCTCCTTCTCCTTGAGGCTTTTGAATTTACTCAATGATCTCATATGATCCTATATTATTTCCCACTTTTTATTCCATCTTGGCATATCTTTATGCACCACAAAAACCAAATGATTCCTCCTTTAATTTTTCTATTTTTCCCTTTAAACTACTTTTCATATATTCATGCATTTCATTCTCTTCAAAAATATCATTCATAGAACCTACCACATCCTCCCAAGACTCCTTATAGTAATTATCTTGATTCCTAAGAAATGAAAGTTTTTTTTCTCATGCTTTCCACTTTGTTCTTTATAATTGTGGCCTTACCAATAATATCATGAGAAAGTTCTACTCTAGTAGACAATAACTCACTTAACTTTGCCTTCTTAGTGTCAAGTAGAGGTTCCTACGAAGTACGTATTAGTACATATTACATAATTGTCCATGCTTGTTTTCCATTTCCTATATGTTCTTTTAACAATAACTTGTTTGCAATGATCATAGGTAATGTATTCTAAATCAACTTATTTTAAGGGCTCGGGAATAGGCTAATCACCCCATGCCATAATGATTTATAGACTACCAATAGTGCAGTTATAGGTTCTTTACCTTTCCCGGTTACTTGATCCTTTTTAGATTCTTCCCCCTGATCATCTTCTTGAGTTTATTGAGGTTTCTTACTTTTATCAATCTGTTGGGATTCTCTAGGTCCTTGAATCAAATCAACTATCTTAGAAGCAACTTCATATTCCATGTGGGAACTTGCCTTTGACGCATCTTCTTCTACTTGGGTTACATCAATAATGTTAATGGGAGGTACTGTGGATTGAAATTCTTATCGTTGATCTATTGCTTACTTGGATGTTACATACTACATCTTGTCATCTTATTCTCTCTTCTTTTCTTTATCCTTCTTCCTCCATTCTACAGAATTTCCATTTTTCTCTTCATTTAGCAGTGTCCTTTCTTATATTTATTTAATGCATTTCTCTTACAAATCCATTTCATTTCTTCATCCTCAAAAACCTTTCTTTGTTTCTCCAATTCTTCCTATGCAACATATTTTTCCTATTTCTTTCATAACTCTTCTCCTATTTTTTGTGAAGTTCTTACTCTTGAATTAATTTGGATTTCTCTTAAAGTAATTTGGCTTGCTCTTCTTGGATGGCCCTAACTTTAGCTTCTCCCTTCAATCTAATTTCCTCCTATCTTCTAGCTTCCTCAGCATCTATTTTAGCAGCTAAACCATGGTGAATTTCCAACATTTTCTCATCTATGGATAGGGTTTTAAACACAATTAAACAAGGATTTTTTTCCTCTCGAAAACCTCATCCCAATTCTATAAATTTTCAAATAGACTTCATGATCCCATTTTTCATCATTGTATAGCCAATTATAATCTATTTTCATAGCATGTTTCAATATTAGGCCTTTAGGATAATTTCTTCTAAATTGACTAGTTTCAAACCTATATTTCAATTGATTAACCACTTTTTGCCTCGTCTATTTTGTATTTTTTATGAAATAATAGCTTAATCTAAAACCACAAGGAGTAAAAAATCATTTTCTTCGTTTCTTTTACTAAAGACACATTGAATCTTTAAAGAATAGTCTGATAAGATATTTTCTCGACGACCAATATGTTAAGGACATGTTTAAGCAATAGATGAGGTGAAGCAGTGGCACCATAAATCCTTATACATGTAAAACCTTCTTCTAACCACTGTTCCCCATGCACAAAAAAGTCTCCTTGGCATAATCACTCAATATTGGACATTCTTTACAAAAAAAATTAAATATATGTGAGCCAAAAATAAATCACAAATGAGTGAATAAGATTTCTTATACTTGTTCTACCAAAGCATTTTGAAATGGAGCTTTGCAAACATGTAAACTAAAATTCAATCCCAAAAAAACTTGTTTCACACATATCATATCTAATAAATATGAAGGCACATAAAAACAAGGAATAATACTTGACTTCTTCATTACCTTGTGGACTCTTTCAATCATGGAACTAGGATGACTTTCATGGCTACCCATTTGAAAATTCTTCTTGTTGTAGCCAACATATAAGCTAATGGAATCTATGCATTAGTAAACTAATAACAATCTTTCTAACAATACAATTGACATCAGACCACAATGATATACATGCATAGTTCCTTTAAATCTGAAGTGTTATACCACCTAGTAGTTCTACAGATGAATTTGTTATCCTCCTTCGACCAACCAGCCAATATCTTCCTTAAATTCGGTTGATCGAGAATCCTAAAACAAAAGTGTTGTTTAGAAGCACTTATGATGATGGTAATTAATAATACTTATTAATGTCATGAGGTAGAAACACACCCACACAATGTCCCTTGTCATCATTAATTACACACTTCTTAGGATCAATGTGATATTATCCATTTATATGTACAAGGAAACATTGGTGCTATGCTCACAATAAAATGTAATATAGATCTCGTAGTATTCATGAAAACGCTACCATTCACTTCCCTTATATTAGGGTCACTATGGGTTATAATTGCTAGGTACTCCTAATTCTTTAATTTCCGATAAGGATCATTCCATCCTAGTAATAAGACTTGCACTCCAATAGTTAGTTCAATGTCCTTATATATTGGATGCGTTGCAAATTCTTAGTCGTGGTAATTTAGATGACAAACATAACCTCCTCCAATGGTTCCTCAATGATTGTTGACGGCTCTTGCAAAGCCTCCCCTATATCTTTGTTTTACCCTTTAAGCTATTTAGTAGCTTATCAAAAAAGGATCCTCCTCGATGGAATTATTCCTTTAAAAATGCACCACATAGCAATATTTTATTTCAACTAGACAACATTATTACTTGAAATTCCTAAGATAAAGTTCATGAACTAAACAATGTGACTTACATGTTCTAATAATCTAAAATAAATAGACAAAAAATAAAATTGTTGAGCAAAAACTCTCTTGGATCATCATTTTGTCACTCTCACATGAGCATGCTATTATCTCTACCAATGGTTTTACCCCAAATTCAACAAATATAACATCACATACTCAAATCTCCACTTAGAATCGAGAATGAAGTGAGAAATTTGACATGAGAGATTTGAATGTAATGGCCAAAGGATTGAATCTAGATGATAAGATGACAACATACTTCTCATTTGAATTAGATTCACTAAATCTCATGGTTTTTATGTTGATTGGATAATGTAGCTGCCATATCCTCACATTAATGGCTAATTTTATTCTTTGTTGCATGCCACAAAACATTGTTTTTATCATTTCGGTGTGTTTCGAAAAATATGATCTTTTAACAAGCTTTAAATTGGTCTATTTACACTTTAGAAATAACATATATCAACACGTTTAACTTACTTTGTATCAATGAAACTCTAGAATTTTAAACATATCAAAGCTTTTAAAAATGCATCTCTCAATGCTCCGCTTTTCTTTTGAATTCACGGGCAAACTCAAAAATTGTTCCTTGACAAACCTTCAAAAACATATTTCAGAGTATTTTAAAAATGTGTCTAAAGATGGTTTCAAAAAAAACTTGTCATAATTCCTTTTCGATACTCCTTCAAAACATTGTTTCTATAGATGGTTCTAGAAAAGGTTCTTCTTAGGCACTCCTAAGAAAACATGTTTTGGTAGGTTTAGAAAAGGTCTTCTTGGCACGCCTAAAAAATATTCTCTTTTTCATATTGACGCTTTCAAAATTTCTTAAGTTGCATCACCATGTTTAAGAATATTACTTGTTGACACATTTCGAGAAACTTCAAACAAATTTTCAATGCACTTGAAAAACTCGGGGTCTATTGGCACTTTTGAAAAACATATTTTCTTTTCAAGACATTCAAAAATTGTCTATCTTTTCTACGATCCTTCAAAAAAGTACTTTAGTCATCAAAACCAAGGGAAAAACACCATCACTTATTTTCAATGTTTTATAAGAAAACATGATCATCTTTTTGCATTTTCCAAAATGTTTTTCTTGCATTGGCAACCAACAAAATTCTATGTTTAGTGCTCCTAAAGTTGTCAAAAGTTCGTCAATGTTATTAAAATGTTTGTTTCTTTGTTTTTGAACTTAGAATTTTTTAACTTTCTTAAGATTAAAAATAATTGCTAATCTAAAACTATGCAAGAAAATCACTCAAAAGAAAATGCAGGAAAAAAATTAAAAAACTAAACTTCTAAAAGTGAATGATATTAAAAAAAATGTAATATCCAAAATTTAGAATTTTAGGGTGTGTTGTGTATTTAGTAGAATGTTGAATTATTGTCTCAATTGTAAGTTGTAACTTCAGATATTTCTCATACCCACTTCCATAACAATTCATAAGAAGCATCATATACCAAGTAGTATTACATAACATATATCTCACGTGCTCTGTTTGCATGTTAATGTGAATATAATAAATTAAATGGATGGAAAGTGTAACATCCTACCCCAAATTTACCCACTTTTACAATCTCACCAAGGTAAACATGAGACAAGAGTTACAATGCATGACCCAACAACCAAGTTCCAGTTCTAGAAGTGGGGTCTATCATTCTGAAACTTACTGCAACCTTCCAGGGACACATGATCATCCAGATATCAGACAAATTTCACTAGTCACCATTCCCTAAGTTGGAACCACATTTTTCACACACTTTTCCTCCCAATCGCACTTATGAAGGCCAGTGCATGCAACCGGAAGGCTCCAACCGCACTCATAAGCTTCCCTCCATGTGGCTAGAGCTGAAATGTTCTAGTTAAGATGATGCAGCGAGAAGCCCTGTTCCAGATTTTTAGGCTAGTCTTCAGCCCAATTGCCTAGAACCTTCCAGAACCCTATCCACAAGGTCTATGTATTTGTATACTTAATTCCTGCCTCTACTCCTACTCCTACTCCAAACTTGGAAAATACATGATAATATTTTTTGCAAACACTTGGTAAACATAACACCTACACGTCATGAATGCATATATGTTCATTGTATCATTACTTTCATCAAAGAATCGTCAAGAAGGCTTATTGGTCTCTCTTGCTAGGAGCAACAACACATATTCTCTCATGCATTCAAATATATAACCAATATCCTGTCAAACCATGGAATAAAACCATAACAAGGGCACATCACTTAACCTTGCCTACAACCAGCATTTAAACAAGATGAATCCATGACAAACCAGTCATAAAATCGACACAATAACCAATACATGTGCTCATTAATATAAATAAGAAACAACACATAATAACATAGGCCTAATGCCAACAAATTCAGGGACTTCCATGTACCACCCAAACATATATTTGGATCTACCAAATATTTCTTTCAGCCAATCACCCCTATGCCATATTCCAAGCATGAATGTGGGATCACATGGGATAAACCAAAATAGAACCAACCATGGCTTCCAGAGGCTAAACCACCTTAACCCTCAACCACAGTGATTTCACCTAAACAAATCCAGAAATCACCAAAATCAAGCAATCTTAGATGCCTCATACCTTATTCACCATGTCCTAGAGGAATTTTCCTATCTCCATCCACCCATCAAGAGTTCCAAGAGAAAACCATCTCCACCCTCAACCCTTGGAAATTTTCCTAATACCACATCAACCAAGAATCAAACTCTAGAGGAAATCCAAAGCTTAACCAAAATATAGAACCCACTACATCATGGCTATCCAGGAAATGGAAAAGGTGAGGTTGTACACCATTGTCAATCTAGGAAAATCCCATGCCAATGATAGCAAACATAAAAATAAACCAATGCATAAACAATGCATCAAATCCCAACATGATAAATCACACATTCACATTGTTACCTACAAATCCACAATTATTTTTTTCCCTTACTTGCTACTATCCAAACTTCCTCTTACACTCCCTTTCTTTCCTTGATTGCTTGCTCCCTTGCTTGTTCTCTCTCTTGGAGTTCAATTTCTTCCTTAGCAAAACTAAAGTTGTCTACGCTGAAAATTGATCCCAAATCTAATCAAAATTTGTCAATTGTTTCTCAGATGCCTTTTTATCATTGATGTCTGATATCTAGTGTCTCTTCCTTTTCCTTTCCTCTTTTCTTTCATTTTCCTTTATTTTCTCTTTATTTTCCCTTACATGCATATTCTTGTCTCTTCATATCATTTTCTCCTATTTTCCTTTATTTCTTGGAATTAATCATTATTTATTTCCCTTTGCCTTTTTCCAATACCAATGCCAATTTCCATACCCATTAATTAACCACAAGTGACCCCCAATGTGATCTTTTCCCCACATTCAGCTTTGAATACGTGTCCCATGACCTTGGTTGATTTTTCCTTTTTTACATGGAAATGTAACTCGGGGTTATTACAAACCCCTCCAACTTGGTGGAACATCATCCTCAATGTTCTGTGACACTTATGACCAGCAAAACATATTGCTTATGGATTTTTATAAACACAACTCGATGAAATATTTAAAATGGAAAACTGTTGAAAACATGACAAACATATTGTTTATGTAGTATTTACAATAATATAAACATATATACATATGCACATTTGCTTCAACCAGCGAATAAAATGATATGATGTCGCATCCGCAATGTAATAGCCCTGGTGAAAATTCCATGTAATAAAAGCTAACAAAGGAAAAATAATAACCACGGTTGATAGGACACTTATTCCAAGTTAAATGTTGGGCGAAACATCCTAGTGGGTGTTCATTTTGGTGATTATGGTTAAAGGAATTTGGCAAAGGCAATGGCAAAGGCTTTGGAAAGGAAAAATGGCATTTTGGTACATTTATTTATGAAAAGAATGGAAACTAGGAGAAAAGGAAGGTGAGAGGCCACAGGTTGCATGTAAGAAGGAAATTGAAGGGAAATAATGGAAAATGAAGAAAATAGAGGTCTAATTAATAAAAAGGATTTTGAGGATCAGTTGGTACCTTTTTTTCAGTTTAGTTTTGGAGCTCTTCCTTGTTATATTTAGCATGCATGGTATTGCATGTTTTCTTTGTTGTTATGGCATGGGTGTTTCCAAGTGTGACCGTGTTTTCATCCTATCCTTGCCATTTTCAAATAGCCATGGTGTGATGGGGTTTTCATATTTTGGTTGAGTTGGATTGTCAGATGGATGCAAAGTTGAGTGAGGTGGATCTCTAAATAATAGAACACATGACCTAGCAACCCCTGAACCGGATTGTGGGTTGCGGTAAAGTCGGATTTTGTGTTCCCTCAATGGGCCTAGGAATCCTCGACCAGTGAATGGCAAGATATATGGTAAATCCTAGAGGTGGTTGCCCTTGATTAGGCCTAGGAATATTTTCCAGTAAATGTCAAGATATATAGTAACACCTAAATGGTGGAGCCTCGATTTAGGGCCTAATGATCCCTGGATCGGACTATGGATTGTGGTAAAGCCTGCGAGACTAGGGGACAGGAAAATTCCTCATAGTGTAGGTGGAGAAATCTAGTGGCATCCATGCTTGTTTTAGCCTAGTGATCTAGTGGAGATCATGGTAAATCATGTTATTACATGTTTATTGTTTGGCCTAGTGATCCGGGATGGATTATGGTAAAGCTTGGTTTCTATTGATGAGGGTGAGGTGGTTTAGCCTTCGGATGCCCTACTCGGTTCTCATGGTTTGAGTCCCACATTCATGCTTGGAATACGGCACGAGGTGAATGGCTAAAGAGAGAATTGGCTCAGCCATTCTATGGTCGGGTGGAACGTAGTAGTCCCATCCAGGGTTGGCTTTTGCATTCATTAATAAGAGGTTCTTTCCTTGATATCTTATGTGTAAATGTACTAGTGTATATGTGGATTCTATGGTTGATGTATCCTTGATATTTCTATTGTTATTATGTTGGTTATAAGCATGTATTATGACAGTGATGATGTATGGATCTCCTCATGTTTTGATTTGTAAATGAATAAACAATGTATCTATGACCTAATAGATGATAATGTAGCTAATGATATAAGGGAACAATGCTTCTTAGAGATTCTCATATAACTAAGTGAAGCCTATGCTCAGATCTGTTGTTTACAATTACATATTTGTGACGTGTTTGATGAAATGCCTGTCGTGGCTAGTAGGAGTCCAGTCTAGACCTTGTCATTGTTTTTGCAAATGCATCATTGTTATGCTGTGTAAATTCATTTACGAAAGTGTCATTGAGTTCTAGGAAATGACTTGGGCTCTGGACCTGAAAAGGTGGCTCAAATCCCGAAGACGCGGGCATAGCACTGGGCAGAAAAGTCCATGGACGCATGCATACCCATTTTGTGGGAGCGTATGGAGCCTCCTAGATGCATGCTTTCCCATATAATGGGAGCGTCCGGGGATTTAATGATCTAAAACTTCAATTGGTCTCAAGGGTTGGTTACTTGAGTAGTTGGGATGGCTAATGGGAGTTATGTTTCTAATATGGAAGGTATGTATGGTGTATTTTTGTAGATTCCAATTGCTTGAGGTCACCTAGGAGGTTGAATCCCATTATAGTGGCCTCTCATCACATATTTACCCTAGTTGGCCGATCACTTGGGTAGATTTGGGATGAGGGTGTTACATGCAATAAAGGAGTCCAGAGGCTCACACCTCCACCCTCAAAACTAGTACCATGGATTCGTCTACTTCCCAAGAAGTCTAAAATCTACTGCCAAAATCAAAGCCTCCTTCCAATGTCCAGTGATATAATCATTGTGCTCCTTGTTCTATTAGTGAAAAATTATTGGCTCATTATTTATGGGCACACTCCCAGTGTGTTTTTTATTCCAACCAGCAATACTATTTAATGGTCTAAAACTTCAAGTCGTCTCAGGGGTTGATTACCTAAGTGGTTGGGTGGCTAATGGGAGTTATGTTTCTAATATGGGAGGTATGTGTGGTGTGTTTTCATAGATTCCACTTCCTTGAGGTCACCTAAGAGGTTGAATCCCATTATAGTGGCCTCTCGTCGCATATTTACCCTGGTTGGCTGGTTACTTGGGTATATGTGCGATGAGGGTGTTACATGCAACAAGGGAGTCTAGAGGCTCACACCTCCACCCTTAAAAGTAGTACCATGGATTCATCTACTTCCTAGGAAGTCTAGAATCCACTGCCAAAATCAAAGCCTCCCTCCGATGTCCAGTGCTACAATTGTTGCACTCCTTGTTCTATCAGTGAACAATTATTGGCTCATTGTTTCTAGGCACACTCCTAGTGTGTTTTTTATTCCAACCAGCAATATTCTTGACCAAAACAAATTTATTCCTTGCCCTTCCCTTCTTTGCTTCCCAGTCCCTCAAGTGATCCATCCCTTGGCAAGGTTTCCTTACATCCGAAGGTCCCAAAACCAAGGCATACCTTTGCCTCAAAACCATCATATCAGTCATAGCATGCTTATGGAAATCAATGGACACTGTTGGGTACTAGTGTCCCACAATGGCCCTGCTCTTGAAGTACTTTATTAGCATACTATTGCATGTTCCAATTCCTTTTTTTGTTGTTTCTAACACTCTTGTAGCCAGTTCCAACCACCCAAACTGGGTATTTTCCATACTTTCATGTACCAAGCACATAATTTTCATTAGACTCAAAAGGAATTGTAATAAAGTCAAATCATACATCTTTGGTACCACATCAATAATGTGACACCTGCAATTATGTTTCATTCTTGTCACAATGAGTCAAATTATCTCCTTGAACAAATCATCATGTATAAATATATCACATTTGGTTAGCTCAAAACTCAACCATCATAAATCAGAGTCCTAGATTATGTTCAAAATTTTGAAATTAAAAACTAAAATAAAATACTAATACTTATCTTTAAATTGTTCTGTGATTCTACCTTTGTTATTTGTCCTTTCCATACACACGCTAAATCAGTTGGCAAACCTGGAAAGCGCCCAGTGCCTTCTCTTCTCTTCCAAAGAAACAAGGGAATCCCAGGACTATACATATCTACCCTCAATATCAGCCACAAGAGAATATGGAGACTACATTGCCTCCTCCCTCAATATCTATAACAAGGGAATCTGGATAGTCTCATACTTGTTTTTCCCAACACATACACCTACACATGGTGTACCACAACACTTTCACATATACACATGATACAAAACCACACATACACAATACACATTACATAGTACATCACATACACAACACAACATGTACACAACAATAGTACTGGACATCCAGAGACCACACTATCTCTACTAGGAATTATTGCCTCTAAAGTCTTTCACATGCCTTACTGCATGTATACACAATCCAAATCTAGGATCTATGGTATTTCTAATTATCCATGCTTGTCCCAGCATCTCATAGATCACACTGCTAAAATCAAAGTATAAATGCAGAAATCTTCATAAATGACCTCTGTAGATATTAACTCAAGATTAGTCTCTTCCCAAGTTGTCTAGAGCTACAGGGACTACTATCTCAACCCACAGCCTCTAGGGAACCCACGTTGTTACAGGACTCCAACCCACAGCCTCCAAGGTACCCAAGTTGTTACAGGCTCCATAGATCCTAACCCAACCCATAGCCTCCAGGGAACCAAAGTTGTTATAGGCTCCATAGATCCTAACCCAACCCACAACCTCCAGGGAACCTGATAACCAATCCCCTTTGCTTCCTTGTTCATAGCATAAACATGAGCATAGTTATAAACACATAATATCAAAATCATATCCACATGATACGAAAATCATATCCACATGATACAAAAATCATATATCTTCCAGGGCTAATGTGCCCACTTGATTCGTCATAAAACTAGGAACCTTTTCATACCATTCACCTGCATATAAAAATAATTCTTCCACAAGAATGATCCCTCACAACCCTGTTAGACATATATATATATATATATATATATATATATATATATATATTATATATATATATATATATATATATATAATCATGATCACAACACAATTACCAGTGTTCATAAGATCAAGGTTAAGATAACTTCCTTCATCTGTGCAAAGTATGCACAACATTGAGAACGATAGTCCCAAACTTAGCCAAGGCATCTATTACCTCAAGCCCATTTACTTTACCTTTCTTGATTACCTTTCTCATGATTGTCTTGCCACTGTCAATTTATCCCTATGGACCCAACCATCCCAACTCGTTGTCATATTCTTGCCTTCAACTGCCCTTTATTCATGCACCGGGCATCACGTGGGTCTTATATTACCTATTGAGTTACACTCAGCTCTCCTCAAGCTCCATTAGCTTTCCTCTTTCCCCCAACCAATTCCCAATACCCTCAAAACATAAAATGAAAGAACAAGAAGTCAAGATCAAAAACCTAGAAATCCAGACAACAATACAACACCACAAACAAAGTGGCATGGCCATGCACCAATAACAATCAAAACCAAAAATCAAGCACAAACAAATCACAAAACTTTCAACAAACAGCATGACTCAACCCCCATGAGTGCCTAGTGCTTCTTGTTAACAAATCTAGGGGTAGCTAGATTAAGTGATTTTTCTTACTTTGATAACTTCTCTTGATGTATTTTAATTAATTTGATTCACTTCTTGTTTCACTTCATTATAATTAGTGTTCTTCTCATCAAACAGCTATCGAACTATAAAATATAATGAGACAAGAGGAAACAAGATAGAGGCTATCAGCCAGGGCCAAAACCTTTCCTTTGAGAGTAAAACCCACAAGAATGTTTCTCTTCTTATAGAACTTCAAATGATGAATTCTAAGACATAAAACCCTTGTCAAATACCCCTCCAAGGCCAAGTCAATTTTTCTCCTTGATGACCTTTCTTTCTAGCAATTTCAACCCCAACAAATTCTTTAGCAACTTCAACCCCAACAGCTTCTCCAACAATTTCGTCCCTAGCAATTTCTTCTACAAATCTGACCCTAACAGTTTCTTTTGCAACTTTGATTACTGCAAAAACCCTAGCTCTTGCACGTGTTACAAACATGGTCATTTCTTCCTTCCTTTTCCTTCACTTGACTTGGTTCTTTCTTCTATGGAATTTGTCTTTCAAAGTGTACCTATTGATGCCCTAACTCGACTTCTCTTAGCAAGTCTAAAATTTGGTCTAGCTGCTGCAATAGGTTCCCTAATTTTCTCACATGTGTGAAGGATAATAGCCCAAAGACAATCCAAAAAAAATTCTTCATTTCTTCCTCTTCTATTCCACCTCTTCTTCGCACTTTTTGGACTCTTTCTCTACCTTGATCGAATATCTTTTTAGATTAGTGAGTGCTCTTGAAGTGAGGTCAAAATCTCTTATATATAGGCTTCTCTTCTAGGTCAAATAGCTGCTTGGAGGTTGAATTTTCCACTCATGAAGGATTATTTGATCTTAGCTTGTTGACAAGGTCTTGGAGGGTCTATATGACACATTTGACTTTGAATCAATTTTATTTGACTTGTTAAAATAAGCCCATGAGGGTCTTCCATACATGACAATGACTCAATTGACTTGTTGACTTAATGACAGGCCCTAGAAGCACTCAATGGGTGCATGACCTATAAACCAAATAACCTTGAGCATAAAGCCCATGCATCAAGAATGACAACAATAAATTTATTTTCTCTTTAATATAAAATACATAAAACCATGATTACATATGTCATTATGAATGCCGAAGCTAGTTACATATTTCAACACTTCCAAGGGTTCATAAAAAAAATCTCAACCCAAGCCTTCTTCGGGATCTATGGAAGTCTCTCTTGCCATGCAATTCCTTGCATCATACTGCCATAAACACACAATTGTTAGTGCATTAATAAATGTAATAATATACCAGTTACCTTACGTTGTACCAAACATGTTTCCCCGCAACTGAACACATGCATGTATCATCTCTCAAGGGATTCCAATTCCCTTGACGAATTCAACTATAACTAGAAACAAACTATTATGTTCACATCTGATCAACCATATTCCATGTAGCTTCCTTGACCCAAAGTGCCTCCACTACACTTTAACTTGCTCTATTTCTCGGTTCTAGAGCATGAGTTTCTTACGCTACAATATGCATGGTTTTATTGGAGCTCTCCCTTCTGTTCCACCTTCCATCTCGATAAAGGATGCTTGATGATCTCTCAACCTATTATCCATTACTGTATATATCCGGGGAATGTTGTAACAACCCTCGTCAACAATCCATGTAATAAAGTTAATAAAGGAAAAATAATAACCAAGGTCATGGGACACGTATTCTAGTTGAATGTTGGGCAAGAAATCCTAGTGTGGGGGTGTTCATTTGGTTTATTATGGCTAACAAAACTGGAAAATGCAATGACAAAGGATTTGGAAAGGCATGAGGCATTAATTAGCATTTTATTTATGAAAACAATGGAAATTAGGAGAAAAGGAAGGTGAAAGGTCATAGGTTGCATGTGAGAAGTAAAATGAAGGAAAATAATGGAAAATGAAGAAAATAAAGGCCTCATTAATGAAAAGGCTTCTGAGAATTAGTTGGTACCTTTTTGTCAATTCATTTTTGGATCTCTCTCTCTCTACTCTCTCTCTCTCACTCTTAGACACTTAGAGCATTCTAGGAGCACTCTAGCATTGGATCAAGGAAAACAAAGATCAAGCAAGGAAGAGCAGGATCAAGCAACTACAATGGAATTACTTGCAGGTATCGAGTTGCATGTATGATTTCCCTACTAGTTTTGGCATGCATGGTACATGCATGTGTGTTGTTGGTTCCCTTGTTGTCATTGGCATGGGTTTTTCCAGGTGTGACAGTGTTTTTTCAACCTTGTCTTTCCATTTTTGGATAGCCATGGTGTGATGGAGTTCTCTTGTTTTGGTTGAGCTAGATTGTTGGATGAAATCAAAGCTAAGTGGGGTGGTCTCAAGATTATTCACAAGGCCTAGGAATCCTAGGATGGGATACGCAGTAAAGCTTGGTTGTGAAAACCTCGATTGAGCCTAAGAATTATTGACCGTTGAATGGCGGGATACATAGTAAATCTAAGAGGTGAATACCCTTGATTAGGCCTAGGAATCCCATGACAGGTGATGGTGGGATACACGATAAATCCCAGAGGGTGGTGACCTCGTAGGCCTAGGAATCCCTTGACTGGTAATGTTGGGACACATGGTAAAGTTGAAAAGTTGAGACAGACAAATTCCTCATGGTTTAGGTGGAGAGATCTAAAGGCATCCATGCTTGTTTAAGGCCTAGTGATTCGATGGGGATTGTAGTAAAGCATGGTTGTACGTATGAGGTTTCAGGCCTAGGAATCCCTTGGTGGGATATACAGTAATTACTGAGGAATCCCTAGTTGGTTTTTTTGTGAGTCCCACATTCATGCTTGGAATATGGCATGGGGGTGATTGGCTGAAAAAAAGATTTGGTTCCCAATATATGGTCAGGTGGTTTGTGGAATTCCCATACCTAGTTGGCTTATGCGTTCATTAATAAGAACTCCTTCTCCTCAGTATTTCATGTGTAAATGTATTGGTTCATATGTGATTCTTACGAATGTTATATCTTTTTCATTTATGTTGGTTATATGTTGGTTATGAGTATGTTTTATGACAAACTTGATGTATGGCTCTCATCCTATTTTGATTAGAAAATGAATGTACAAAGAATATATGGCTAATAGATGATAATTCAACTATTATGATAAGGCAACAATGCTTCTCTATGAATATCAGATAATTATAAGACCTATATGCTCCTATATGTTGTTATGACCTGTTGATTACATATTTGTGACACGTTTAAGAAAATGCATGTTATGGCTAGTGGGGGTCATATCAAGTACTTATACCAGTGATTGTATTAGTAACCTTGCTCCATTTTTATTTATCATTTCTAAAAGTTTCATGAAGTTTTGGGTAGAGGCTTGAGACCTAGCCTTGAAAAGTGGCTCAGAATTCGGGGTTGCTAGCTCAGAACTGGCTGAAAAAAGTCCACAATCGTTGCGATGCCTTGTTGTGGGAGTGACTCGAAGGCCTCATTCGCATGCATGGATTTTGATGGAAGCAGTTGGGGTTCTAGATAAATCAAATGTCAAGTTGTCTCAAAGGTTAAGCACCTGGAAGGGTTGGTTGCCTCCCGAAGGGTTTGTAGCTCCTCAAGAAGGTCATATTGGTTTGGTTTTATTGGTTCCTCTTCCTTAACTGTACATGGGGAGTTGAATCACATCATAGTATCCTCTCGTCATATGTTTACCCAATGTACCGGTTAACTTGGGTAAATGTGGGAGGAGGGTGTTACAAATGTTCTCAACTACATCCCCAACTATTTGCACCTCGTGACCACTGTAGATCTAAGGCCTGCCACCCTAGTATGATGGAAAATCCCTCCTGCGATGGTCTCCACCACAGGTCCAAAAATTCAAATGTTCTCTACCATTGCCTTTATTTTGTTCTCCTCAGAGTGAGACCCATGTATTTTTTCAGTTGTATTTAACTTCTTATGAGGTGCCACATTTACCTTGTCACCTACATCCTGAGATCTCCCTCCCTTCTCGAGCCCTTTTCCTTTAGTCTTTTCATTACCCTTCCATTTATGCTTGAACTAAGTCTTGTGTTTTGACTTCTCATAACAATGCTTCAACTTTTTGATGGCTTCCTCCAAAGATTGGGGCTCCTCAAACTCAATCTAGTCTTTAAATGATAATGGAAGTTCATTGATGAACCTTTGGATCTTTGATTTCTCCTCCTTGATATAGGGCACATATCTCAATATCTCTAGAAATGTGGTTGTATACTCTTCATCTATCATGAAACCCATCCTGAGCTCATCAAACTCCTTGACCTTTCCATCATAATAACTCTTAGACAGGTACTTCTCCCTAAAGATCCCTTTAAATTCTTCCCAAGCAAGCTCTTCTTCTCTAATACCTCTAACACGCATAACATATTCCCACCAGATATATGCCTTTCCCTTGACACTGAAGGTAGTTATCTTGGATTTCATGTTCTCCGAGTAATCATGAAGTCTGGAGAATTTCCTTATTCCAAGTATCCATGATTTTGCATCTTTTGACTTGGTAAAATCACCATCAAAAGTAGGAGGCTTGGCTTTCTTGAACTCCTCTGGAAATTACCCCCTCACTCCTTCTATAAGGATGTTGTCAGTGATGGTGATTATGTCTCACAGAAGAAAAAATAGAATAAAATCCACAAGTATTGTGCCTCCTCTCAGGTGTATCCAAGAATTTTCCACTCTTCACTGTATCATTCCTATCCAACCTGTGCCTTTTCTTATGCCTACTTCCATCCACACCGTTAGTCCTTTCTTCATGTCTGTCTCCAGGACTACTTCATAGTTTTCCCTACTTCTGTAAATCTGAAAGACTCTAGAGAATGATTACATTAACCTAATCTTGCTTCTCTTGAGCTTTCATAAGCATTTCCACTGCCTCAATCAATCTCTCATTATCTTCCTTGCAACTTACGATCTTTTCCTTCAAGCTTCTCTATGTATCTACTAATCTCTCCCATCCCACCAATGTCTCTTCTAGCCTATATAGAGATTCATATGAACTATATTCAACTACTCTACTCTTCATCCCTAGTCTTCTATTGTCCTACAAACATACCTTGTTAGAAACCACATAGAAGACATAATCAAAATCCTACTTCAATGTATCTCAAGGGAGGCTTTGCATCTACACAAGTCAGTCTGGTCAGTCCAGATTAGCATGATACATAACAATATCAAGAATTTAACTGTCATGCAAGCACCATAATGACAATACTTATCCTATATATGACCACAATGCATACAACAACAAATTAACTATCATGCATAAATAATCGATGCACGTGCATATGACCACACTAATTAGCTAGCATCTATCATGCATGTAACCATAATATCAATAAAATAACTATCGTGTATGTGACTACAATGCATATAATAACAATTAGCCATCATGCATGTTAGACCCCTATACTACTAGTGTAACCCCTTATTGTTATTAGTACAACCCCCTTATTATACTGATGTACCCATGTAGTTCCCATATTGTTACTATCGTGCCCCATAGAAGCCCACTATTGTTATTATTGTGCCCTTACATTATTATTGTTATGTCGGCTCTGATTATGTTATGAGCCCTTAGACTCCTATATATAGAAAGGAGGTATTTTCATCTGTATCATCCAAGAATTGTTCATTTATGTAATGTAAAGGAGGTTGCCCCCTCGAAGAGGCTGAATTCTAAGGCGTTGATCTATCTTTTCTATCTTTTCTTGAGCTAGTTTCATAACATTCTCCTTCCAGTTGCGGGGGTTGCTCATCCCATGTATCATCTATCTCTATTAGTTGGCTAGTATCCCCTTGGGAATTTTCCAACCTCCCTCTAATCCGTGCCAATCTGACTAATTTCCTTCATTTCAATGGTCTATCTAGTGTACTGGTGGCATGCTTACGTTTTGGGGATGGCATAGTCAATTCCCCCATCTATCATGGCAATTAGCTTTTCCCAGCTGCTCTATTTTCGAGTGAGGCTATGGTTAACTATCAACTGTATCAACCCATGGTGACTTACTACTGATTCTACATGTTGTACCTTTTTCATGCTTTGGGCAACATCATGAAGTAATGCATTTTAAAATGTAGGTAAGTTTACAGAGCATTTATGTTTTAATACGGCTAAAAGTTTAAGGTGTCGTGGTCTTACCACATCTTTCCTGCCTTCACGGGTGATGTAGCTCTGGATGATATTCACCAATTCTGCCCACAGCTCTCCTAATGTTGCTGGTAGAACTCCCTTTCCTCTCACTATCAGGTTTTTGCCTTCATCCTGGAAGATTTTTATGATCTTTTGTAGTCTCTCCTTCTTTAATGTCCACATAAGTCCAGTGGCTGGCAGTCTCGATACCTCTGCAATTATGTCATCGGTGACTGCTATGTGTCTCCCCCTTACTATGGAGTGATCTTCTTGCAAGTTCTATAAGAATTCTATTGTTACGGTCTCGTTGGATTCCTGTAAGCGATTGAGATAAACTATCCAACCTGCCCTTGCCAGGATTTCCCATGCAGCATCAGAGACTATCAATACCTGTGGTTCTCTCTACATTGATCTTCCTCCCATGCTTTTGATTTCACTGTAAAATATTAGAGATGGCAATGGAACAGCAGGTTGTTCAAACTGTTAGAACATAGAGAAACTAACAAAACAGCAGGACTCGCTCAAATCCTAAGTCACTTGCTAATTGTCGCAGAGCATACTACGGAAATGGCTTAGGAAGAGCAAGCCATGGAAATGGAAAAAACAATATATTGTTGAGCCTTGCTATTCCCAAGTAAATAATTTCCCGAATAGTAGTCTGACACGTATACCAGCGAATGATGAGGTTAACCTCCCCCCCCGTAATGTGATAGGTCGTCCTCAGCCTTCAAATGAGGGAGCAGCGTGCCAATCTTCCCTGGGACAGAGTCATAAAGGAATAGCGTATGCCAACATGCCATGTTTAGAAAAGGAGCAGGTTATCGAAATCGAGGTGTATAGTCGAATCGCTTAACAAATAAGAGACTGTTGTGATATGATACGAGGTTGGGAGGATAGGACAGCTGACGTGCACACAGAGTCTAATGCGGGCATTATCAACTTTCTCGTCATGATTGGTTATAATAGATTTTCATGTGTTTAATGGTTTGGGGAAATGATATGCATCACATTATGTGACATATTACAAAGGTATAAGAGACAGAAGGGTGTTGATGATTACTATTGGTGTATAAAGAATGTGACTTCAATACTATTAACAAAGCTCTATTGCCGACAGGTGTCCATAACCTTGACAGAGTTGTTTGTTTCACCCATGGAACCATGATCCTTTATGTATGCTTAGGAAGTGTTGTGCGGTGTCAAAATGTAGGCCATTATTTTGGCTTGGTGACCAGTTAGCCATAATGCCATTCACCAGGAAGGAGTGAAAGGTGGGCAAGCCAGCTCATGATGAGACCTCCCATTCCAAGGACTTTTTATTTTTTTTGATGTGCCTCTTGGACCATATTCCTGGTGTGGTGGCCATAGTGGGAATGCCACTTCACTTTCTTCCTTATGGTCATGGTAGGCTAGCTCTTGATGAGACCTCCTATCCTGCATTTGACAACTCATATAAACAAGTCATATAAACATCATTTTTCTTTTTTCTTTCATAAAGTACTTTCCTATTTATACACAAAGGGTGGTTCAGCACTCCTTAAGAGTAGGAATGGTGGAAGAAGTCTTAACATATCAATAGAAAAATATAGACCCTTTGTTCTTATTCCTTAATAATAATCAAAGAATATTATGATAATTTAAAAGGAACCAACATGATAAAGGTAACCGGTCATATCAGTACTAGTAGAATAATGACAGCAAAAATAATTGATAATTGTGTCCTTCCCCCTTTCCTCTTACCAATTCAGAGCAATTTCTTGTAAAAAATAGCGATTTTATATAATTTACTGATTTCAGTATGTTGTCGTTTTGTATTCATTGCATAAGTGTATAGTTGTGTTCCAAAAGACTTGAAACAGCAGGAACAGCAAGCATCTTTACATTGGAACAGCGAGAAGAACAAGCATAAGTAAAAGGAATATGAGAATGTTGTCATTTCAAAAAGGAAGAGCAAAAGAATACAAGTGTTGTTCCTTTAAAAAAGGAACAGCGAAAATGCAAGTGCCTTTCCTTTGGAAAATAAGCAGCAACAACCGAAAGTGTTGTTCCTTTGGAGAAGGAACAACAGAAAGCGCAAATGTCGTTCCTTTAGAAAAGGAAAAGCAAAATTCAAAAGTGTTGTTCCTTTGGAAAAGGAACAGCAGAAAATGCAAATGTCGTTCCTTTGGAAAAGGAACAGCAAAAATCACAAATTCCATTCCTTTGGAAAATGAACAACAAAAAATCAAAGGTGTTGTTCCTTTGGAAAAGGAACAGCGGAAAACGCAAATGTCGTTCCCTTGGAAAAGAAACAGCAGAAAACGCAAATGTCATTCCTTTGGAAAAAGAACAGAAAAAATCAAAAGTGTTGTTCCTTTGAAAAAGGAACAGCAGAAAACACAAATGTCGTTCCTTTGGAAAAGGAACAACAAAAATCAAAAGTGTTGTTCCTTTGAAAAAGGAACAGCAAAAACACGAAGGTCGTCCCTTTGGAAAAGGAACAGCAAAATGAAAGTGAAAAAGGAACAGCAAAATGAACGGCTGATCCAAAGGGTGTTGTTCCTTTGGAAAAGGAACAGCAAAACGATAATGTTGTCCCTTTGGAAAAGGAACAGCAGAAAACAATGCAAGTGTTGTTCTTTTGAAAAAAAGGAACAGCAAAAATGATAGAATTGTTGCTGCTTCGAAAAGGAGCAGGAAAGTGCTAATACACAAATATGTATAGAAAATGATTTAACAAAACGAAGAAATTATGTACAAAGTGTAAAAACAGGTGAATCACTTAATGAATCACAAGTGAGGAAGATTTCTCTTCCTCCTCCAAAATTTGCATGTCGGAGTTTTTACGTAGTTGTTAATAAAAGGACACCCAAGTAAGTGATTTACGATATAGTCGAACTCGGTGGCTGTTTGCCTTGAATGTATATCCAGATCCGTCAATGGTGGTTAGAGTAAGGGTTCCATTATCATGTACCTTCTATATTTCATATGGCCCCATCCAACAAGTCTGAAGTTTCTCGGGAAAATCCTGAAGCCTGGAATCGTATAAAAGCGCCCAGTCTCCTTTGCGGAAGACTTTATTTTTAATGAGAACATTGTGCCATTTAGCTCGCTGATGTTGGATTAATGCAGTGTTTTGGAGGGCAGAGAGCCTGATTTCATCTAGCTCATTAATCTGCTATAATCTATTAGTTTGTGCCCCGTTTAGATCTAAGCCGACTTCTTGTGTTGTTCGTAGTGTTTCGATTTCAAATTCTATGGGAAAAATGGGTTCCTTTCCAAACACCAATTGGTATGGTGAATAGCCGGTAGTGCTTCTCCATGTTGTTCTGTAAGCCCACAAGGCTTCTGGTAGTCTTGTAGCCCAATCACGTCTATGTGACGCAATGGTTTTTGTTAAGATTTCTTCTATTATTTTATTGTTGCTTTCTACTTAACCATTTGCCTGTGGGTGGTATGGAGAGGTAATTTTGTGCTGGATATAATAATTTTTGAGTGTTGCAGCAATCTTGTTACTAGCAAACTATGGTCCACTGTCTGTAACTACATCTCTTGGAAGCCCATAGCGCACAAATATATGGAACAGGAACTGTATGATAGAATCCTTTGTAGCTTTTGGCAATGCCTCTGCTTCAACCCATTTGGTGACATATTCTATTGCTACCAAAATATACATTTTTTGGTTCAAGGATGGGTTAATTGGTCCAACGAAATCGAGGGCCCATCACTCGAATGGTCCAATAACTAACTGTGGATTTAGGGGCATTTCATCAGACAGACCAGGGCGTACTGCTCTTTGGCAACTGTCACAAGCTTGTACGAACTTCTTTGCATCTTTGAAGATTGTGGGCCAATAATACCCTGTTTACAGGACCTTATGCCCAGTTCTGCGATAGGCGAAATGTCCGCCACATGGTCCATCATGACAGGTTTTTAAATATCAAAAATTCCATCCTCGCGGACACATCTCCTGATGTGCATATCTACCCCTGTATGGAACAGGTAGCCCCCAATCCAAGAAAATCGAGCACTTCACTAGACAATCTGTTTTCATTCATTGGGGGTTAGATGTTTTGGTAATTTACCTACTGATAAGTAATTCGCAACATCAGCGTACCAAGGTGTTTTAACAGTGACAGCAAACAAATGCTCATCTGGAAATTTATCTTCAACTGCTGCTGTGTCCACTGGTTTTGGAATTCGCGAGAGAAAGTTAGCTACAGGATTTTATTTTCCAGGTCGGTCCTTGATTGTAATATCACATTCCTACAATAAAATCATCCATCTAGTTATTCTGCCATTTTTGATTGGTTTATTTACTAAATATTTTATGGCAAAGTGATCTGTGTACAAGATAATAGGATATCCAGTAATGTAATGCCTAAACTTATTGACAGCATGTACTACAACTAGAAATTCATTTTCAGTAACAGTATAATTTAATTCAGCAGGAGATAAATTCTTGCTAATATAATAAATTACATATGGTTTTTTGTCTTCTTCCTACCCAAGGACTGCTCCAATAGCGGTATCTGAGGCATCTGATGAAATTTGAAATGGAAAGTCCCAATTTGGTCCTCGAAGGACTGGGGCTGTGGACACAAGCTTCTTCAAATCTTGGAAAGCTCGTTCACATTTTTATGTCCAAAGAAAGTCAACATTACCTGTTAGTGCATATAGAGGAGCAGTAATATGCGAAAAATGTTCTATAAACCTTCTATAATAACCAGAAAATCCAAGAAAACTGCGTACCTCTGTTTGAGTGGTAGGAGTAGGAATTAGCAAAATTATTTGAATTTTAGCTGGGTCTAGCTATATGCCAGCTGTTGAGATATAATGGCCTAGGATAAGTCCTTCATTCATCATCATATAACATTTTTCATGGCTCAAACAAAGCCCGGTGGCAATGAAGCGCTGCAGGACTTTTTCTAGTGCGTCCAAAGATGGGTCAAAATCGTCTCCATATGGTGTAAAGTCATCCATGTATACTTTGAGCCCTTCATTTATTAAGTCTGAAAAGATACTAAGGATAGCCCTTTGAAATGTGGCAGGAGCATTGCATAAGCCAAAAGGTAGAACTCTGTAGGCAAATGTTCCCCAAGGACAAGTAAAAGTGGTTTTGTCTTGGTCTTCAGGGGCAATCTGAATTTGATTGTATCCACTGAAGCCATCTAAGAAAGAAAAGAATTTTTTTCCTGCCAAAGTGTCTAATACTTGGTCAATGACTGGAAGGGGAAAGTGGTCTTTTTGTGTTGCTTTATTTAGCTCTCTATAATCGACACAAATCCTCCACTTTCCATTCTTCTTTGGTACCACAACAAGTGGAGAGACCCATTTACTATCGGAGATAGGGTAGATAAAGTTGACATCTAAAAGTTTTTGAAGTTCAGCTTTTACAACGTCTTTTAGATGAGGATTGAGTCTCCTTTGCAGTTGGCGAACAGGTCTCACATCCTTTTCTATGTAAATGTGGTGTGTACATAACTGAGGATCAATTCCTTTCATATCAGGGTAGTCCCATGCAAATGCTTCTTTATATTTCCTCAATAGTTGGATGAGCTTCTCTTCTTGTTCGGAAGTTAGGTTGGCATTAATGTTTAAATTCTTTCCTGACTCAATTTCTACAATTTTTCTATTTGAAATAGAAGTAGTGGGTATTGTTTGCTCGTGTGTATCTTTAAGAGGATCTTCTTCTAATTCGTTATCAAATGTTGCTTCTATCATGTGACATTGTATGTGGGATCTGGGTTTAGCTTGGCTAATAAAATTGTTAATCGCATCATCTTCTGTTTGGTCTTTGAAATCAAGGGCCTCGTTTATAGTTAATGGAGATCTAATATTTTCGGTGAGGTATGATACAGGATGCTTGTTAGTTTTTATTATTATGACACTTGGCTACGCTGGAGGGTATAAAGTTAGGTTCTTAATATTTTCCCCTCTAGTTATGGTCATATTGCCTTGTCGGAAGCCAATATAAGCATCGGCAGTTGCAAGCCAAGATCTGCCTAAAATCAATGGATGTCCATCAAGTCAGTTTTTGGGGTTTATTATCAGAAAGTCGGCCAGATACTACCAAGAGTCAATAGATACGATGACATCATGTAGTGTGCCCTCTAGCCTAACCACGGATCGGTTAGCCAATTCTAATAAAGTAGAGGTCAGTTCTACTGATGTAATGCCTAGTTTTTGGCAAGTGGTAGTTGTTAAGATATTGATTGCAGCTCCTAGATCAACTAAGGCATTTGAGAAGGTTTGACCATAGATTTGTACGGTTACTATTGGATTTCCTGGGTCTTCGTATTTAACGGGTGTTTCTTTTCCTGATAATAAGTAAGATAGAGTGCCAACTACTTGGACTCTTGGATTGTTTGTTTTATTCCTCCTTGGTTTCTTTATACATAATTCTTTGATAGTCTTTGCATATATCGGGATGTCTTGAATGGCTTGGAGGAATGGAATTTTTATGTACAGGTTTTTTAGTTCTCCCGGAATGTCAAAATCAGGATATTGTATAAGTCGAGGTATAATTAATCGTTCTGGGAATGGGGGAGAGGATGTGGTTTCTTGATTATGTATTTGTTGTCTAGTCACATCCTCTTCTTGTGGCGGTTGTTCTATAGGTAACTGATTTTCACTTTGAGCTGTTTTATCTCCCTTTATTTCGATGATACGCACAGATCTTAATTGAAGGTCATTACACTCCCTTAGATCAGTTCCTATTTCTGGTGTTTCAATTATTTGGATAGATTGGACTGGTCTATTATTCGGATTAGGGTTGGGTTGGGCTGGGAGTTGTGGTCTTAAGTTAGGCTGGGGGTTTTGTTGTAACGCTGGTAGTGTAGGTTGAGGGAGTGGGATGTTTCCTACTGGCTGATTCATCGGTCTTTGCCAGTTTGTCTACCAGGCTTGACTATGTGAAGTAGGAGGGGTCCATTGTGTTGGATATACATTATTTTGCCAATATGGTGGGGTATAGGGAAAATTTGGCCAATTGGGTTGTCTTGGTTGATTCGGCCATGGAGATGATGAAGGGAATGACTGTTGTGACCAATTCGAAAAGGGAGGTTGATTTTGCCACATTGTATTATATTGTTTAGCATGATATTTTGGAGGCTGAAAAGAGGAAGCTGGATCTAAAAACATACTTGATTGTCGCGGCTGCCATTGATGGCACTGATTGAGTAGATACACCGATTCTGGCTCTTCTTCTGCTTCCTTGTATACTACTTTCCATCCAGGAAGTGAGGGATAGCTTTCCGTAGAATGATCTTTCATACAAATGGTGCAAACTTGGACTGCATCTAATGGACACTCCTTATGGCTGTGTTTCTTCCTGCATCAGGAACAGAAGATTGCCAAATTCTAATTTGCCTCTACTTGCTTTTGTTTGGCCTGCATAATATCAAGTTGTGTTGTCAGTGTCCCTAATATATCAGTTTTAAAATTTTCTAATAAATTTCCAATTTCTGCACGAGTTACTCCTTCTGCCGAAATTATATTATCTCTTACAAACCGATCATGTTCTGCTGGTTTTAGTCTTATGCTGCCTCTCGAGCTCCTGATACGTAGATTAATAATGTCAGCAAAATTTTCCTGATAAATATCTCCTTTTCCCATAATATTTAATGTTTCAATCCACTGCTCCTTCATTCCCCTAATTAACGTTCTTTTTAATACATTATCAGGTAAGGGTAATGATCCATAAGGGGATCTTTGAAGATTATACTAGAAACGTTCAAAATACTCCTCTAATGTTTCATTTGGTCTAGCTACCATCTGAAATATTTCATATTTTAATTCTCTAGACCTACAATAGTCCTGATATTTTTTTAGAAAAGACTCTTTCATTTGATCCCAGTTATTTATAACACCACCACGTAATCCCATAAACCATCTTAAAGCAACCCCTTTTAATGTAGAGGGAAATAATTTTAGTTTCTAGGGATCGGTGGTATAGTCATATCCTCTACACAGCACGTCAAATTCAAACAAGAATGCATTCGGATCCTCTGATGTAAGACCATGGAATGTAGGGATATGCTGAAGAGGAATTGCTTTCATAGGTGCATTAGCTGCAGTATCCTCAATGGGGTATTGTAGTGTAGAGGTTTGGGTGTTTGGCTGGTTTTGGGCCATTTAGTCAAATATATGCCAATAACCTTCTGGGATATCTAGGAGGGTATTCCTAGGTTGTCGAGGAGAAATGACTTTAACTGGAATGGCCTTGACAACACTTTCTTATCTAGGATAATGAGAGTACCTAATGTCTGGGGGGATTCGGGTTCTTCAGCTTCGCTATAAATGATTTTTGCAGCACTTCCCTTATCTGGACTGCTTAATGGCTGAATTACCCCAAGAGGAGATCTTGGTTCTTCAGTTTCTCCTGTCTCTCCTCTTCCTTCACAGAGGTTACTAAGATTCCCTTCTTGCAATGGTTCTGGGCTAGAATTTTCAATTCCTTGAAAATCTTGCTCTTCGGTTTGACTGTGCACCTCAGCAAAGGCTACAGATGGTGATCTTGTGGTCTGAAGGGAATTAGTAGGCTGTCTAGAAGTAACTTTTCTAGGTCCTACTGAAGG
This sequence comes from Pinus taeda, assembly GCA_000404065.3. NCBI lineage: Eukaryota > Viridiplantae > Streptophyta > Pinopsida > Pinales > Pinaceae > Pinus > Pinus taeda. Next base: position 152,601 of record APFE031693035.1, read on the forward strand.
CTGAGATTCTACTTTCTTAAGGATTTCGTCTATAAAGTTTGATCGGCCAAGGGTCACCGGCCCCTTAGCTTTGTCAGGCTTGGATAGAGGTTTAGGATTATTTTCAGGCTTTTTCTGCTTAGTCATGCACACAAATCAACTGCTAAGTTCTACCCAAACCAAACAGCAACAAATCTGCAGGAAAGCAAGCAGGGGAGCAGGGCTATTACATACTCCACACATAGGTCTTACCTTCCGTTTTTAAAACCCAATTCTTTCCTAGCAGGCTCTTACACTACTCTGAAAAGAGACAAATGGCTACACTCTTTCCCCAGCAACGGTGCCAAAATGTCGAGTCGTAAAAAGGGTCTTTTTCACCTCTAATTACCTCACATTAACTTGTCAATCCAAGAACATTTTGCTATTTCAAAGAGTGTCTCAGTTTGAGGTTGTCATTTGTCAGAGTAATGTTAGTAGTATAGTGCTCAAAATACAAGAGTAAACATATGCTTAAAACAAGATCTACTTACAGTAAAGCACTTTAAGGCTAAAATCATGCATTCAAGAAACTAAGCAATTTATCAGTCAAGGGTCCAGTAACAGTAACTCATACCTCTGTAAATTGATGTAAGTAAAGATAATCAAGGAACAGATCGTCAATCTAGGGACTAGACAACAAATGTCAACGCCCACTACAGTTTCAGATCGTTCTGCACACCAAAGCAATGATAACGCAAATAATCAAGAAATGGAACAGCAACTAGGAAATGGAACAGCAACTATAAAATGGAACAGCAACTAATTCTTATAAACAACAACACCTTAATCTTCATAGATAAGTGCAACAATCGTATCCTACAGAAATCAGGTAGCAATATTTACTCTAAGAATAAATCAGACAGCACACGGAAATAGAATGGCAACTGATTAGTAATGAAATCTAGAACAGCACTCAAAGTCAAATGTAAGTGCACAATAAACCAAGATAAATAGAACACACGGCACACCTTAATATTGAGAAAAGTAGTAATCTGATTTCGATACCGCAAATATCAATCTTAGTTATAAATAATAGCGATTGTAATTCGTAATGGAACAGCAATCGCAATTAAATGTAAACCATAGATGAATACAGCAATACCAACTTATGAATGTTACAACATGGTTACTTTGCAATTGAACAGCGATAACATTCCATAAAGACCAGCAATATTATATTAATGATTAAAGGAACAACAATGCGTTACAGAGTCAGAGTGAACAATACAACATTCCTGTCATAGAGAACGAGATTGCTTAGTCGAACATAAATCAAATATAACAAAGTCATGATGTAAAATGACAAAACATATCAGATTACCGGACAAAGTTGATAATGAAAACCATGCACAAACAAAAGGTAATAGTACAAGAGCAAGTGTTCCACCAGGGTCGGGCCCTTAGCCTCCAGGGACACACCGCTTGAGATTATTCTAGGATCAAAGGTGAAACAGCAACCAGGTTTATATTAAAACATTAAAACAGAGTTACAACGGATCACTTCTCAATGAGAGTCGATGATCAAAGTCTCAAATTCAGAGAAAAGTTACATAGAAAAATGACAACAGATCCTCTCTCGGGCTAGCGGTGCTACCCCTTTTTATAACAGCGAAGGCGGAGATATCAATGATGCAAAAATAGTTAAGGCAACGATCCCTCAAGATCAAAGGATCCTGAGGGATTCACCAAACTATTAATTCCTAGTTATCCATTTGTTTTCTTGTGCCAAGTCGATATCTCCTTTTCCTTGCCCTCGCTAATATGCTTTAATTTCGATCACCTTGTTTGCATGTGGTTTCCCACCAAAGGGATAGCAGTTAACTTGGCCCTGTCTTTTTCTTTCGAACGGCAATCTTTTGTTTTTCCTTTTTCCTGCATAAGAAATGGCAATTATCAGTGTTTCCATGTTGCATATAAATCCTACAGATTTTGTCATGATTTCTTATTATCTACCTAGTTCATGATGCAAAGGGGCTATGAGTTTTAATGAAAAGATACCAAAATAATCAACAAAAACATACCTTCTGTAGTACTCCACACTAAGGTGTCTTGAGCCACAAGATACAGAAAAGGTACTTAGATATTTGCATGATGGATCGATAGGTGGTCACTATGTGGGTGACAAAACAGCATAAAAATTCATGAGGGTTTTTTATTACTAGCCCACTGTATTAAAATATGCTCACACTTATGTCCACAAGTGCCTAGCTTGTCACAGATGTGTCGGTCATGATCAGAGGTCAAGCACCCCACTACTACTAGTAGAAGTTGAGAAACCTTTCCATTAATGGGGCCTATATGATGTTGAATAAACCTTTCCTCATTTGTCCAAGCAACATTGATATATTCTAACAGCAATAGACTATTTTATTGAGTGGTCAGAAGTAGTTCCCTTGAGATAAGTAAATTACCAGGAAGTCATCCACTTCTTACAGTAGAACATTATAACCAGGTTTGGCATTCCAACATCACTTCTCTTTGATAATGTGGCTTAATTTTCATCATTAAAACTTTATGAATTCACATTATAAAATGGGATTGTATTAAAATAAGCATGGAACTATTACCCACAGGGAAATGGTTTGGCTGAATCGACAAACAAAAATATTATCTGCATAATCAAGAAAACCATCTTCTCTAAGCAAAGGAACTGGCACAACGCTTTGACCAATGCATTATGGGTTGATTCTATAACTCCTAATCCTTCCCTTAATACCTTGTTGTACTTTCTGGTTTATGGTAAAGAAGTTATCTTGCCCCCTAACCTGTATCTCCCAACCTTGCAACTATCCTAAGAGTCCCAAGGTAGACCTTGTCTTCTAGTTCAGAACATGATAGATGCTTTACTCAAACTTGAGGATGAAAGGCTCAAAGCCAAAGAGAGATTTCTTGTTCACCAAAACCGTGTTAAGTGTTGGTTTGATAAGAAATTTGTAGGGGAAAAGAGTTTCAATGTGGGTGACCTAGTACTAAATTGGGATAAACCCCATGAAGAGAATGGAAAACGCACAAAGTTCCAACCTTTGTGGATTGGCCCCTTCATCATCGATAAAAATATCAGTCATAATACCTTTAAGTTTAAATCCTTAGACGGGAGGATCGACCCCCTTCTCGTAAATCATCGAGACTTGAAACATTATTTTCAATAGCAGCTACAAGTTGTGCTTCCTATATAGTTTGTCCCTTTTCTTTTTCATTAGTATCGATCGTATGTGTGTTGTGTTAGTCATGTCCTGTCTTTTTGTGTATTTTTCATTCATAAATAAGACCTTGTGTAAAATTGCATGGCTCAATAGGACTTTGTGGTGGAATAAAAGAGAAGTGTGACAACCACAACACTTGGCCTCCTATTTTTTCTTCTTCTTTGTTTGGAAAAATTCCATAGGTTAAGCTAAGCCGAGTTCGAAAACATGATATACCCAAGAGGGGAACCTTGAGGGAACCTATTAGATATTCACCTATGATAGTATCTAAACTACTCAACTTGGTGTAAAACTCCTTGTGTATTAACATTTGTCCAATCTAGTAGAGAAAGAATAAGGGGAAAATCTAAAGCGAGCAAACCCAAATCAAAGGTCTTAAGATACTTCTATGAAGGGGAAACCTCCTCTTCTCTCAATAAGTTAGGATACTTTTTCCACTCGTTGAAAATAATAAGTGTCAATGCACATTCATGTTAATAAATAAATAAAGGGTGGAAGAAGAGGAAGGCTTCCTACGCAGGGAGGTGAAGTAAGCAACTTCTCTGGGTTATTGTCTAGACCTGCTGGAATTGAAGCAATGTTTGTGATATTGAAGTAACTCCACGGGGGTACTTTCCAAGCCTGTTGGTAGTGGTGCAACATCAGAGATGAAAACTCATACTCTAAAAATCATAAACTCGTCGCACACATTACCCTCTCTTAGAATGAAACAATTGTGATATGGTGTGTCTTTTGTGTGTTCAACCAATTAGAAGAAACTAAGGTACTATTTGTATAAATGGGTCGAAAGGGAGAAATCAAGGAAATCCAACCAGTGAATCAATACTTCCTAAATCTCTAACCCCTTAAATGAAATTTATTCCTAGATAGAGAAGTTGAAGTTCGAGCAATGTGTCGCCAAGTGTTTTCACTACTACAACACCCTCCAAAATTTCACTACATTCAAGTTTTCAATCAAGTGTCTCCTTAGCCTTCAAGTGTCATCTCATCTCATCCTATATGTTTCAGGTGTTCTTGAGTGTTCTCAAGTGTTGTTGCATTGATTAGAACATATTTAGTGCACTTCATGGTCATAACACATTTGTTGTTGTAAAACAACACTTTTGGTCACAATCGCACACACTTCACCCATTATGCTTGGGGAATGTTTATGAAGTGGCATTTTCATGTTTACTTATCATTATTCAAGTTTATCTAAGTTTTATTGATGAGTTGGTATGTGTCACATTTCATTTTTTTCTAAAATCATAATGTTTACCCATTTTCCTATCTCCTTTTCAAAGTGAACCCATTAAGGAAAAGAGCTCATGAGTGCACTTTGAAGCCTTGATCGGGAACCCTTTATTTTTCATATGTGTGCCATGCACCCTCCAAGAGCACAACGCACTCCTAAAGCACCTTCCCCTTCCTTGTTCCAAACTACACCCTTTGAAAATGCTAAGTCTTCCTTTGAGCGCACTCCTTTGACTCAAAGAAGTGCACCCTTCTTGAGCACATGAGCACACCCCGAAGGCCTTAATCCCCATCCTTTAGCCTTACACAATGTACCATGTGCCCTCTTGACCCTTTGAGCACATGAGCACACTCTGAAGGCATGAAGCTTCATCCTTTAACCTTTAGACTTGTGTCATGTGCCCTCTTTTATCTCTTGAGCACATGAGCACACTTTGAAGGCACGAAGCTTCATCCTTCAGCCTTTGAACTTGAAAAATGCACCCTTATTGGTTTCTTGAGTATATGAGAGCACCTCAAAGTCATGAAGCTCCATCCTTTAGACTTCAAGAGTGTGTCATGGGCCCTCCTTCTCCCCCTTGAGCGCAAAGTGCACTTGGGAAGCCTAAAGCCTCCTCCTTCTTCCTTCTAACTTGCACCATACACCCTACCTTGATTACCTCTTCCTCTTAAGCACATGAGCACATGCCCAAGCCCTGAAATCTTCCCTCTTCATCCCTTTATCCTTTTGAAATTCACCCTTGCGCCCAGAATCTCTTTTTCTCCTTCCAAGCGCACTGTTAAGGCATGAACAAATAAATTGCATGAAACATGTTAGAATGGGATATTTTCAGGCTAATGGTTCTTTTTCATAAGTGGTTGCAGTTATAGGTATTCCAAGAGTAGCATGAAAAGCACACATGAATAAGATCTGACAAAGAAGGCAAATAAGGGAAGCATCGAAGAACAAAAAACACATTGAAAGCCTGATGATTAAAGCACCCTAAAGACTCCAAGATCAAAGAACCTTTGTAGGGTGAAGCCATCGATGATCAGAAGTTGCATGCAGAACTAAGGAACGAGTGCAATCCATGTCACCATTCAAGAAATTCCATGTCATCACTCACTATTAGTCCCGGTCATCAAGGATAGTGACACATCATGTCTTCATCACATGATGACGTGGAAGTTATGGTGAAATGATGTAATCATTGAGAAGACAAAAAATTGGGAGTCCAAGATTCATGTATGGACAAAAGAGTCATGGAACTCCAAAGGAAATGTAATTCTAAGAGTCATATGTAATTCCAAAATTCATTTGGAAGTGCAAAGGTTGTATAAGTCCAATGGTCATTAGGAGTTGGAAAGTAAAGAGTCATGGGGATGTGAAAGGTCATGCCTCAAGTTAAAAGGATCATCATTACTCATGTAAAGGAAAATTAACCTTGGGTTCTCCCACAAGGCATTAGAGAGATAGATTTAGTACTTTTGTTGAGCAAGTAGTGGCTCTAATGCTCCACTATTAGAGCTAGTGATGTCCATTATATTTATGTATCTTGGAACTTTTTCTTAATATTAAAGCCTTTTTAGGCTAGCACATTTTCACACATGGATTGTGGATGTTTCTAAGGCTACTCTTTGGATGTTTATTATTCATGTTTTATTTCACAAGTACTGGATTAATTGAACTATTTCAGTGACGTCGATGCTTAACTTATTGGAAATGTGTTGTATTGTTCATAACAAGCATCACATCTATGTGAACTACTTTGCTTGATGTTAGACAAGTATTTCTCATTTATGTGTGTCTCCATTAAGGTAGTACTATTACTTCTCTCTTAGAGGCTCACTTTCTTTCCCCTCTACAATTAAAGAGCCTTGATACATGTGCAGTCAAACATTCACAAGGCACACTCTCTTGCTCATTCAAAAGCACATATGTGTTTCTCTCTCATGTTAATAGCTAAACCCAAGGCATATCTTTAAGTAAACAGCATCTGGGTCATAATCCAAATGGTGTGAGGTCTAATTAGGACCTCATATCAAGGACATCCCTTGCATTTTAGTGGTATCCAACACTATCAACAATTCCCATAATTCCACGTTTGCAGCGATTGTTCAAGTGCAAAATCATAGCACAGTTTATGTTACCATGCAAAGAAAAAAATTAAATATGGTGTTCTTTGAATGTGTGCAGATGGATCTAAATTTAAGAAGATAGAGGAAATATGGCCACATTTTAAAGATGAACCTCATAATCTTAGGCTTTCATTGGTAGTTGACAGTGTCAATCCATTTGGCAAACTCAGATATGATTACTCGGCATGGCATTTTTTGTTGTCAAAAATAACATTCCTTCGTGGATGTCAATAAAGGGGGAGCACATAATGTTGGCAATGATTGTTCCAAGTGTTTGTTTACAATATTTTTTTTCAACACAATAATATCTCATTTGTATTGTTTGTTTCATAAATATGTCTTACATGTTTGATATTTTTTTATTTACTGATATATGTATTAATTATGTATTGTATGTTCAATCGATTAGGTAATTACCAATTCAAAAATATGAATGTATATATTGAGCCTCTTATCGACAAGTTACTAGAGTTATGGAAGCACATCATTGTGTATGATATCTCTAGAACAGTAGGTGTGCAAAGGGAAATTCAATTCCATGTAATGCTCTTATGGACAATTCATGATGCCCTAGGGCTAACACATTTATGTGGTATGTTATAACGTTACACTACACTTTAATAGTGTTTAATTTATGAATTTAATGTCATGCATCATTTTTAAATAACATACTTCAAATAATTAGTATATAATTTAATCCATCTCTTGTAGGTCTTCAAACAAAGGGTAAATTTCCGTGTCCATTTTGTGGTCCTAATATGAAATTTTGTCATTCTAGAAGTTTAGGAAAGGAGGTGTCTGATGATTATTGGTACTTCCTCTCTAAGAACTATAGGTATCAAAGTACCAAAAAGCATATTTTCAATGGGAAAGAAGGGACTGGATTAAAATCATAGAGAATGGCACCTCATCTATTGCAATTGAAATATAATAGAATTAATCGTCAAGGTATGGATTAACAAATCATCTATGTATCATACATGACATATTTGGAATATTTTATATTTTTTTTCATTATGTTCATTGTTGACAAGAATTGGTGTAATATCTTTAAGCTTCACCTTGAAGGTTGTGATCATGAAGGCAGTAATAATGGGGTGATTCCACAAGGAATGAAAAGTTGTCCTGTACAATTTAGTAGTCTCCCCTACTATGGGCGCCTATAAATTGTTCAATTGTTTGATACAATGCACATTGGGAAGAATGTAATAGAAACATTATGGTGAATATTAGATGGAAGGAGTGACAAAGAAAAAATTGTCAAGATTTTTAATGGCATTAAGGAGGCCAAAGATGCAATGTGTTATTTGAACCTAACTTCGAAGTATAAGGTTCGGTGATTTTAAAATTTTGTTCAAAAGATTCAAGCACTAAAAGTTGGATTTTCAGTGTCGATTTGAAAATGTCGAATAAAGGCACTAATAGTTGGATGGTCGGCAAGGCAAACAAATTCAAAAAATGTCAAACCAAAGGTGTTAACAAATGGATTGTCAACACAAATAAAAAATTATACATCAATTTTAAAGAATTGACATCTCACACGTCAGCAAAGGAGCGGGTACCAAGACAAGCTAGCACTGGCCAAATAAACTGTGTGACATGTAATTTCATGATTTTACATTAGAATTCATTTGATTCATCGTTGATGCTAATAATCATTATAAATTACTGATATGATTGGCCATTTTTATATATGATTGATTTACTATTTCACCATCACGTTTAATCTCATTTTTTTATGAAAAGGATCGTGTAGGGTTAATCTATTTTGTTGTGTTATCCACCAAAGTAAAAAAAGTAGTTATCCTATACATTCATGATTACATCTCATTCGCATTTCCATTGTCTGTGTTTCTAGACGGTAACAATTATGGGAAAAGGCAGCAAGTTGCAGAAAGGGGAACCCCTGGGGGCTTGATCTCCTCAAAACATATCTAGAAATTCGAGAGCGATTTCGGGAGGTTGGTTGGGACGAGTTCTTTTCCTAATGCAGTGGTTATCATGATGGGGTTGCTCAAGCCTTTGTTGAAGGGTTCGATGGTAAATGGATCATTATTGCAGATATTTCCTTCCTTGTCACAAAGGAAGTGGTTTTAGAGGCTATGTGTCTCCTTGTTGATGGATAGTGATAGTTTAAAAGCCACATTTTGGCTGGAATTGACATTCATTTCTTCTTAAAGAATGAGTATAAGGACATACCATGGAGTTTGGAGGTACAAATATCTTGGTTGAAGAATGAATGGAACCTCCTCCTCAAGATCACTCAGTCTTATTTCACTTGTGAAGGGTGCTTCAATAGACTCAATCTATACCATTTCCATTTTCTTGCTGACATTGTTGGACAAGTAAGAATGAATTCTCCTTTATTTTTGCTGATGAGTCTCAAACAGATGTTAGGAAGAGTGAGGGCCAAACCTGATGCATCATCCACTTCATTTATCATAAGAGCCTAATCAAGCTACAAATTGAAAACCATTTATGGAAGATTAATAGAATGTGGGATCATTTTCTTTTCTGGGGCGGGGGGGGGGGCGTGGAGTGGGCGCCAAGAGGGGGGGGAGGGGATTTCTAGAGTTTGTTTCACCTAAACCTAAAGCTATCAACAAAAGGAAAAGGAGTAATAAGCTTGTTGAACCACCTTAGACCTTAGATCAGGGGACCTTGTATGTCCAAACTAGGAGTCAAAGGAAAAATGAGATGATTGAGCCTCCTCCTCTGGTTCATGAATTGAAAAAAGTCTACACAAGAATAAGTACGAAACTTATGGAAAAGAAAACCCTACCCCCTCCTCATATGTCATCTCCTACAAATTTAGAATCCACTAAATCAACAGAGAAAACATAAGTTGAAGTTGTTGAACCTGAGACAGAGAAAACAGAAGATGTTAAGAAGCCCACATTAGTTGAGATATATGGGGGAGGAAGGCCTCACACTATACCACTAAACAAGTTGAGGCTAAAATTAAGGATTAAACAAAACCCTATCTTGGCACAACAAGTCATTGAGGTAGGTAATACACATCAAATAGATTTAGTCATAAACAAATGAAAACCTACAAGTTCTAGGAAGCTTAAGAGTCAAAGAAAAGATCATGTTGCAAAGGCCAAGAAGACTAGGAAAAGGAGTCAAAGTGAAGTTGATATTTTGTTGGAGGAAGCTAGAAGACTCAACTAAAAAATCTACATTGCAGAGTTTTATTTTTCCAACAGTCCTTAGGAACATTTTGATGGAGCGCATATTGCTACTCCATCAACATTATTTTTACTTCATTTTGGATGAGTGCTGACAGTTAGATTATCAGCACGAATTTGCCTTTGTTTTAAGACAGTGCTGACATTTAAGCTCTCAGTGGTGCCTAGTTTTTCTCCTAATTTGAGGTATGCCAGTTAATCTGTCAACGCTCGAGGAAAAACAATTTTTTTAAGGCAAAAAGGAGAAGTTTGGAGTGAATACATCCCTGAAGGAAGGATTTATGTACCAAATTCCCTTTTTTGTCGATCAAGACCAGATTTCAAGAAAGGAATTTCTATACCAAGAATGATGATGAAGCAAGGTTTTCAGAAAATCTGGGTAGGATATCATTAATCGGTTTTGACCCTTAGCTTTAGCCAAGCATTTAGCAACAACATTTTTTTCAAATGCCTAATATTATCATCTTGTTTTCATGATTGAAACGATGTAATGTATTTAGTTTAATTAGATATTTACTTACCTATTTTTGGACTTTATAATTAAGGTTGTTTTAAAAACATGATTATGGTTTTGTAAGTACTCTATAAAGCTAATAATAAATCAAACCAATGGTTCAAAATTTGAGAAAATTTGTATTTTGTGTATATGCTTCATTTTTGTTGGTTAATCCTAGGTGATTAGTGATCAGAATAACGTGGTGTTTCAAGCTGAGAATTCATGTGTTGATATATCTTGGTCAATTTATTAGTGAATGTGTTTACCTTTGTTATTTTTGTTAAATGTTTATCTTCCTTATGCTTGAATGAAGGTATTAAAGTGGAATTCATGTTTCATTTTGATGCTTTGTCTTTACCATTTAACTATCACTCTTATAATCTAAACTAAACAGAATTCTTCCATTTGATGCTTTTTTAAACATTTTTTTGTTGTTTTCTCCTACCACTCTCAATAGCAAGGTTGTCTAAGGGTAAATCAACTATCATTCTCTTATCCTCTGTCATTACATCCAACATCCTAGTAATCATTGATTGATTTGAATTTGCTACGACTCCATGCCCAAGGATGCACTTTCTCTCTGCCTTACCATCATTTTCAAACCCTACTGAACTCATGATCTAGTCATTGTACTAAAAGTCAGAGCCAATTGTTGAGGTGACACTAGGTAGCTGAATTGTAAAGGATAGAGCCCTCTCCAGGTTGAAGGGGCTATCCTTTGACCCTAAAGATTGGTTTGAAAGATTTAACTTAGGGTTTTTCCTTTACATACTAGAAAAAACTTTGAGTGATAACATTTTGGCATCGTTGTCGAGGAGGGAAAGATCCATTATCCCCGAACAATTCTATTGTTTGTATGAGATCTTTGAGGGAAAATAAAGATTTCGACATCAGTTTTGGCTACAATATTTTTCTATGGTGACTCTATTGTTGATATTTAGGGTGATTTCACTAGAGAATTTCTAGCTTATAAGGGATTTTATACATGGAGGAACCCAAATCCTAATCCACCATAGATCTTACCAAGTCTAGAAAAAAAAATCAAAAAGAAGAAATATGCAAGAGAATTAGGTACAATTTACCTAGAAAAGTATTTATCGCTACCTAAAGAGATTAAGTCCATTGAAGACATTCAATTTGATATCAAGTTTGAGAAAACATTATTTATGTCTAAGTCAGAAACTAATATCTCATATACTATATTTGATGAGACAAAATTTAAAACTTATATTGCAAGTGTTTCTTCTCAAGAATTAATTTTATCACAAGAAGAAAAGAATAGTTGGCTCTAGTTTCAGAAATTGGAACATTTGGTTCATGAGCTTCAACTAGTTGTATCTAATTCTACTACCTTCCCATTCTTAATTCCACCTTTCTCGGCACCATCTGTCTCTATTGGATCTCATATCCTTACTTCATTAATTGTCACTACAACAATTTTGTTTCCTTTTTCATCTGTGTTTCAGATTCCTACTATTGTAGTCATTTCAACCTCATATGTGGCTGCTAGGTATGCCCCTCTTGCTTTACCAGGAAAATTGCATGACCTGCCTCGGAATCATTCCCAACACTTGATACAATTTGATGGACAGGGAGGTTTCACTGCTCAACAACATTTAGATAAGTTTAATGATTTTGTAGATCTAGAAGAGCTGGATGATGATGATGTCAAGATGAGGTTGTTTACACAAATCTTCTCAGAAGAAGTTAACAAATGGTTCAGAGGAATGCCAGCAGGAGATATTGCAAACTTTCAACAATTTGAGCAGCTTTTCCTTGCAAGATGGGAGGAAAAGAAAAATCATTTACAGATCTCAGCAGAATATGATCGTTTGAAAAGAAACCCTAGTGAAACAGTGCAAAAGTTTTCTACTAGGTTCAATAGGGTATATAATGCAATACCAATTGATATTAAACCTCCTCCTGGATTAGCTTTGCTTCACTATTTTGATGCATTTGATGTTGAATTCACTTTTCAATTAATAGAAAAAAATACTTCTACATTGGCATACATGCAATGAAATGTCACGGGAGTAGAAACTAATTTCATGGCCAAAAAGGTGAAAATGCGGGCTAAAAGGAAAACATTTAAAGATGGTCCCTCTTCTTTAATAGATTTCATGTTTGATGTCAAGATGAAGAAAATGGAAAAATTAGTTGATAAGTTTGTCAGGCCAGGAGGTAACTCCTCAAAATGAGATACTAATATTCATTTAAGCTGTTCATTATTATATACATGAGGGAGTGGCTGTTGAGTTTCATCTCCCGATGACTCTCCATTTTCTCTATTATTTATTTACACTATTTAAAATTTTTCACCCAATCCCTATGATTAGGTGTCAAAATTCCCCCCTTAATCTGAAGGGATGTTGGTGAGTCCAAGCATCATTCTGAATCTTTCAAGCTTTTCTCTTCCAAGCGCTTTGGTGAAGATGTCTGCAATCTGCTCATTAGTGGAACAATGGCAAAGATGGATTGTTTTGTCCTCAACATGATGTCAAATCAGATATTGATGTGTTAGGTCCCTATACTACTAGTGTAACCCTTTATTGTTATTAGTACAACCCCTTTATTATATTGTTGTGCCCCATAGAAGGCCACTATTTTTATTATTGTGCCCTTACATTATTATTTTTTTTTTTTAACATAGTCAGTTGTTGTTTATATTCCAAAAAATATTGGGAGACTGAGCTCCTAAGATAAAAGACTTTAAGGCCCGTAAGCAAATCTAGGATATGTATAGAAGGACAAAATTCTCCTTTGCTTTTCTCATTTCTGACTTGTGGAAAACAAGAGCAAGCGAAAAATCTAACAAACTGAGACAATAGTAAGCAATATCTACAATACATCTCAATCTATGTTAATATCGTTGATCTGGTGTGCTGTTGAATCGTCTAGCTTGCTGTCAACTTCAGAATTCCTGAGACTTGAAGAACTGGTGTTGGGCGCATTTTGTTTCTCCATCATGTATTTCAAGATGTCAATTGATTCCTAAGCATGGTTGCATCTGTTGGCCAGATCATTAAATTGTTCCTGGAGTGAGGAGACTCTGTGAAGGAAGAGGTTGAGGTCTGCTTCGTATTTCTCACTGGTCATTTTGGCATGGGAATCGATTTTAGTGTCTAGGATTCTTTGATGCACGTGGATTTGCTCCAGTTTCACTTGAAGGTTTGCGCAGTGTAGGCAACCTTCACTTTTTTCCATTTCTTGGATGTTGAATGTTGTCTTGCTATTCTAATTAGAGTGAGAGGGGCCACTTGTATGTAAAGTAATTTTCCTTGTCGCTGAGAACAGAGATGGATAGAGTCTGAGAATGCCCTGAAGGTCATAACAAGAGAGGGAGTACACCTTCAGAAATGAGGGAAGGGAGCGTGAAGAGGTTACGCCACAGAGGGTGGGAGGATGGAGTGAAGGATAGAGAGCGAAGGGGAATGAAAGCAAGGGTGGAACGGGAAGCAGCAATAAGCTAGGGAGAAAGTGGAGATCCCAGCCAAGCAGGGGATCGTGGAACGAACACAGAGAGACATCGAGGGGACCAGAGCAATTGTGCACTGGAATTAGGGAGGGAAATCGAATTTAAATAAAGAGGATTACTGGATGGGAGGGGCGGAATCACAAGGGAGAGGAAGAAGGAGTCATGGGAGAGAGGGGTTTGACATAAGTGAGATAGCATGGGATGGGTGATGGGACAGAAGGGAGATGAGGAGATCATGGTGAGAGACTTGGCAGAGGGGGAATGATGTTGAATCTTGTCAGAGTATCCCTTGAGTATGTTGCAGAGATCTGGATCAAATGTGCTGCCACAGATCATGTAGAGGAATTTGGTCAAGGGAGGTGATGTTCAGACTCTAAATTGTTGCAGAGAAGATTGCCTTTGGATCTACATCATGCTCTGTTGGCACAACTTCCGGCTTCTTTGTTGAGAGAGCGAAGCACATGGTAAAATTGAAGTTCCATGTTTTGACGGTTTAGTGCTTGACACCTATTTATTGTTTGTTGAAGGAAGATATTGGATGCCTTTTGATTGCCAACCATGAGACTGATGATAATGGTTGAGTCTCTAAATATCATCGCTTTACTAATTCCAAATTTTTGAAGTTGATTTAGTCCTTAATAGAGGGCAATAGCTTCTGCCTTGTTGTTGGATAAGGGACCTAGTCCCCACTCAAAAGTGGCTATGATGCTACCACTGGGATTATAAATAACTCTGTCGGCACCTGCTGTTCCAGGATTGGATTTAGAGGCTCCATCAAAGAAGAGGTAGTGGAAATTGTTGTTTCGAAGCCATCCTGAGAAATCTTCTTCTTTGATTCTTATTTTCCAACTGTGTTTGGGGATGTTGGACTGGATGGTGGCATTGTTTTCTATCTGATTGCTCCTACTATTATCTATCAAACAGCCGATGAAATCTCTTTCTTCGACACAGAGGCCAGCAACATCAATTTTCTTCATGTTTTTAGCAAAGATGGTTTCTAACGTTAAACTCTTTGCCTTGCTGCAGAGTTTCCTTGTGATGGTTTCCTTGTCTTTAAAAATCTTGTAGTTCCTTGCCAGCCAAATTTTCCATAGAAGGGCATAGGGGAGAGCATCCCAAACCCGTTTAGCTATATTGTTCTTCTTATGCTGCCAGGGGTAACTCTTCTTCCAGAGACTCAGAACCTCACCAATGGAATTCTGGGGGTTCCATGGGGGATGGTCATTAGGGGAAATTCCACTCTAGCAATAAATTGCAAAGGGACATGTGATGAAAAGATGCTGGATGGTTTCTTCTGCTACTTGACAGTTTGGGCATTGAGAAGGCCCAACTATACCTCTCTTTTAAAAATTATTAGTGGTGAGGATTTTCCCTTTCAAAAGGGTCCAGATGAAGAATTTGATTTTGGGGATGACTCGGAGTTCCAAACAATTTTCCAGTGCGTCCAAGTAGGAGCAGGATAGTCTCTATAGCACAAATATTGGTGGCCAGCTTGAATTGTATAACTAGAACCTGTGGGATCCCATCAAAAACTGTCAATGCCATTTTGTATTATTGGGGCAATGCTGTGGAGATGAGTCTGGAGATTGTCAAAGCTCTTCTTGAGATCTTTGTATGGGAGGGAAATTCCATCCCTTCCAAATCTACGAGTTAATGTCCCATTGTGAGATTTGGTCCAGAAAGTGTATTCCTCTATTGTGTAGAAAGAGAAGGATTTGATCCATACCTAGTTGACTGCTGATAGACTGGTTCCCCATAATCTTGTCTGCTCCGATTTTAACACTGTTGCCACCCCTTTTGGGCCAAAATGGGGATAACTTTTTTGCATAGTTTCCAAACTTTTGAACTGTTTCTAGCGGGTATTTTGCAGTCCAAAAGCTGTTGTCTTGGGCTGCTAAGGTATTTGGCTTCTAGCACTCTTTTCCACCATGCCATTTGTTCACCAATTAGTCTCCACATGATCTTACCTCCAAAAGCCAAGTTTGAGAGTCTAAGGGATCTAATTCCGAGTCCTCCATAGTCCTGACCTTGGATTACTTGCTTTCGACTAATAAGATGAACTTATTTTTTTCATTTCCCCCCCTTGCCAGAGAAAATGGTGGAGTATGCTTTCCATTTTGTTATGGAAGGTGACTGGAGCCTGCATTAGAGTGAATTGGTAAAGCAGGAGAGATGAGAGTCTTGATTTGAGGAGGATAAGGCGACCTACTGGATTAAGCCATGTAGATCCCCACTGCTGCACTTTCCTCTTCATTTTGTCAATAATTGTATCCCAGATTTCAACTTTTAAGGGTCCAATACTCACAGGCATTCCCAGGTAATTGAAGTATTCCCAATTTAGCTTGAAAGGAACCCCAAAAATGTTAGCTATATTATGGAGAGTTTGGGTTGATGCATGCCAACCATAGATGCAGCTTTTTAAATGGTTGATCATGCCTCCTGAATAGCTCATATATTTGTCCAGAAGAGCTTTGAAACATTAGGTTATTGTGACAGACGCCCCTCTTATTAATAAAGTTTCATCAGCGAATTGTGAATGATTTATGTTTTTAACTCCATTCCCAAACTTTATGCTAGTAATGAGGCCAACTCGCCTCTTGTGATCTAGGACCTTGTTGAAAGATTCAACCACCAAGATAAACAGGTAAGGGGAGAGAGGGCAACCTTACCTCAGCCCTCTCGAAGATTGAAAGGGAGGTCCGGGCCTACCATTAACAAGGGGGGAAATCCAAGGCTCCGAGATACAGGCTTTGATGAGATCAAGAAAGGGCGCAGTAAAGCCCATTTTTTGGAGAACAACAATTAGGAAGGAATGCCTTACCCTTTCGAAGGCGTTGGCCAAATCTAGCTTCAGGATGAATCATTTTTCTTTCCTGGAATGGCTGGGATGAATCAGAGATTTACCTGTTGGCCAGAAACTCACCTTGGTTTTCAAAGATGATCGAAGGAGTTGCAAAGAGAAATAGGTTGGAAACAAGAGAAGGTTGAGGGTCAATTCTCTTTGGGGATGAGGGCTAGGTGGGTGGAGTTGGTATAGCCTCCAATTTTCCTTTTGCACTAGATCCATTTCACCATTTTGATGAGATTTTTTTTAATAATTCCCCAGTGAGCTCTATAGAAACTAGTTGGAAAGCCATCCGGACCAGGAGCTTTCTGGTTGGAGAGCCCAGATGGCTCCTCTTATTTCTTCTTCTTCTATCTCCTTGCTCAAATTGTCATTGATTTCAGCGTTGATCCCACTAGGGAGGTATTGCAGCAGGTCTACGTAATCTTCTTCTTCTCTAGTTTCTGTTAGGAGTTCTCTGTAATGATCTGAAGCAGCTTGCTTGATAGCGCCTTGGCTGGTTTGTTGATTGCCTTCACTATCTATGACAAAGGAAATGTTGTCGCTAATTTTCCGCACTGTAGTTTGTTAATGGAAAAAGGCCGAATTTTTGTCTCCTCCTTTGAGCCATAGCTATTTGGACTTGATTCTCCATTTCTATTCTTATTCTCTATTAATGCAGTAAAGCTGGCCATAGAGTTTATCTTCGTGATCTTTATCTTCCTATTGAAATCCTCGCTCCTCAATTTTGCTATGGAGATTTTCTAACTTGGCTCTAGTCTCTCTTTCTTCTTTTTCTGGCTCTGTGTAGCAGTTTTTTGCCCAGTCTTTTAGAGCGTATTTGACCGTTTTAATTTTGCTTTCCCAAATATATCCCAGCGATCCTTCTATATGTTGATGCTAAGTGCATTGGATAAGTTCTTTGGCCACTGTGTTTTCATTCCACAGTAGATTGTATTTGAAGGGGAGAGGCCCTAATGGACAATGGGTTTCAAGGACCAGAGATGTGGGGTAGTCATCTGAAGTTGTGGAAGGGTGAATGAAGGCGTAGGCAACAGAGTAGGTGGAGAGGAGAGTTACATTCACTAGGATCTTGTCCAGTCTTTCCATGATGTTATTTTTCCCCAACTTGCGATTGTTCTAGGTGAATTTGCGGTTTTTAGGGACTACATCAACAAGGTCACAGTCCTACATAATAGTCTCCAACTGGTTTCTGTAGGGGTCTAGGGAGAAACAGCCTCCTCGTTTCTCATTGGAGTGCAAAATGAGATTTAAATCTCCCCCCAAAATAATGTTACTATTTTCTTCTTCAGCTATATTTTCGCTGAGAGAGCCCCAGCATTGCTCCTTATCTCTATAATGGTTTGATGCATATACATTGTAAATGTTTATCCTTTGGTTATTTGTAGTACTCTCCAGAGCAGTCTTTATCCAGTGCTGATTGATTGTTTCTGCTGTAATATTCCAAGTATTTTGGTTCCAAAGCGTTGCAATTCCCCCAGAGGCTCTTCTTGATTCACAAACACAACCTTTGTATTGTTTATGTTGTGCAATGATTTTTTTCATTTCTTGTTGCCCCTATTTTGTTTCTTGGACTAATACAACTTCTGGTTTCTCTTGATTTATTAGATATTTTAAGGCAATTATTTTGGAGGGGTACCCTAGTCCCCTACTATTCCAGGAGAGGTCTTTCATCATTTCAAGTGGGGATTGTGGAGAGTTGCTCACCCTCCCTGCTCCTTATTTACTGAATCTTTGTCAATTTGTCCCAAGATGTAGGACTCTATGGGATTCTGGATGCCCATGGCTATATCCTTCTGGGCATTTTCATCTCTTTGTTGTTTAGCCGATTTCCTTCCTGGCCCATTTTTCTTTTGATTGTCTAAGGTTGCACCATGCTCCTTTGAGTTACTTCTGGTGATTTTGGCTAAGGGTGGATCAGGAGGGAGGGTGGAGGAGATAATCATAGGGAGAGGAGATTTTGTGGCATCGGTTTGGGCTATGGGGGGTGATTTATCTTCTGGGGGAGTGAGGATATGGAAAGGGTTGGAGGATGGTGAAGGTGGTGGGGGGTGGTGTTGGTCCAACGGGGTTAGAGCGAAGTTAGAGAGGGACGAGGTGGATGGGATGGGTGGAATACGAGCAGAAGGTCCAGCTTCAGAGCTTGGCTTGGGGTTGGGGGCTACTTTCTTCTTCTTAACTGTTTCCCATTGTTCCTCTTGCAAAGTATTTTCTACATCTACTAATTTAGTACAGCGATTGGCAAAATGGCCATATTCATGACATATCTTGCACTTGAATGGAATCTGCTCGTAATCAAATTACTGAATGTGGGTCCAATCATCCACCTTGAGCTTGATGGCCTCTGAAAGTCCTTTGTCTAGATCTACTTCTACACGGATGCGGGCACAAGCCTGCATGTTATTTTTTGGTTCACCGCGATCAATGTATTTTCCTACAACATTCCCAATAGCTCGAACTGATTCATCTCCCCAGCAATGGAGAGGAAGATGAGGAAGTTGAACCCAGACAGGTACAGTGCTCGAAATTTCCAACTCAGGATCGAAGTCCGGAGTCCATTTGTTGAGGTATAAACCTCTTGAATCCATGAAATAGGGCCCATTCCTAAATATCAAATCTTTATCTTCTTTTATCTCAAAATGAAAGGTAAAATACCCTTTTCCACAAAATTGTATGGAGATTTTGCCTTGTGTTTTGACAAACCAATTCCTTTCAACCCGTCTTTGCACTATTTTTGGCGATGGCCAGAGTCCAGTAAATTTCCCGATGAGACCTCATTCTGCTAGAGCAAGGGCGGCCATGCGAGGTAGACTTGGGGGCAGATTAACTTCCTACAAAACATCAAGCTTTTTCATGAACATGGAGATTGTTGGGCGAGGCCTCTGAGGTAGTAAGAATCTAACTAGAACTGAGAAGGCCTGTTAAGCATCATCCACCTCCAGTGGAGCCTCTAGAGGGGCCATGACTGAGAGCCGAGGGCCGAGGCACGATCGAGGTTAACCTAGCAGCAGGGGCGCGCTCGAGCAGCCGCAGAGATTTTTGTAAGTTTCCCTTACATTATTATTGTTATGTTGGCTCTGATTATATTATGACCCTTTAGACTACTATATATAGAAAGGATGTCTTGTCATTTGTATCATCCAAGAATGTTTCACTTCTGTAATGTAAAGGATGTTCCCCCTCGAAGAGGCTGAATTCTAAGGCGTTGATCTTTCTTTTCTATCTTTTTGTGAGTTAGTTTCATAACATTTGGTATCAAAGGTTTGTATTCTAGGGTTTCAATGCTCCAAACAGGTCATTGTGGCATTTTCGGACAATGCATTACAAGATATGGTCGGATGTGATCTTTCACTTCTTGAAATTTTTTCTTCTTGATATGTCCTTCTATCTTGAGAGTTTGACAAGTTGTAATTCTTTCCAATGCTTTACAAGATATGGTTGGATTCATTTCTTCTTTATTTGGAGTTGGTTCCTGGTGTATATCCTCTTCTTTTGACGTTTCTTGATCCTTTTCTTCCTCCTCTTCACAATAAATGTAAAATAATTTCTTCTCAACACACTTATGACATTTAATGTATTTGTTATCACAATTATAACAAAGCCCTTTTGCTCTTTTTTCTTCCAATTATTTTTGTGTCAACCTTGTAGGTTGTGGAAGGTTAGGAGAAGCAACACTTCCATCTTTATAGTTGTGATGGGTAGACTTCCTTGTTGACATAATTTTTCTTTCCACTTTTCTTGCCAATTTGATTGCCTTCTCCAATGAATCAAGTTCCCACAGACGAACCTCATGTTGAATGTTATCCTTTAAAGTCCCTATGGAGACTTCAATCCTTTGATTCTCCGGAATATCATTTTCCTTTATATTCAATTTTTTTAAGTCCTCAATGTGCTTTGCCATTGAGCACTTTTTTTTTATATTTATCAATTGGATAAAGAAGGTATTTCTCTGTGTATCATCATAATGTGCTATCATTTCCTCCATGAAAATTGACCACGTAACAAGTGGTTTACGAGAACAAAGCCCTTTATACCATAAAAATTGATCCAGTTATAAATATGAAGATGCAATACATACCTTTTGTAACATTTTCACCTCATGTAGATCAAAATATTGCTCCATCTGTAGTATCCAATTTACCGAATCCTTGCCATCAAACTTCCTCATATCGCCTTTTCTTGATTTTAGGAGCTTGATCTTAAAATGACTATAACTCTATAATTTTGAATCTCCTAGTTCTGAAATCATGACCCATAGTATCCCTCTGTGCCCTCTTTCCAATTCCACCAGTCTCACTAAAATTGGATTCTCCAAGGAAGAGTTATGTCAAATCTCCCACGGTAGCTTGGTTATAGACTAGTCCAGTAGAGTGAACTTGTACCTGAAACTGATATACAAAAAACTACAGGCCGTCCTCTTTCTAAAACGTCTTATGAAATTTCAATCTGATGCTCATATGACGATTTTCCCTAGGCCACCTGTTTGGAATGTAATTCGGGAGTCTGCAAAAACCCTAACTTCCTCAGATCATATCTCTAAAAATATAGCAAGACAAGCTCTGAAATTTGGACGCAACGTTCAGACCGATTTCATTTCAAATGGGTTCTTGTTTTAGCTTCTGAAACTTTGTAGCAAAAAAGTTATAACAAAAATACCACGATGACCTGTTTGGAGCAGCAAAACCCTAGAATCCAAAGCTCTGATACCAAATGTTATGAAACCAACTCACAAAAAGATAGAAAAGATAGATCAACGCCTTATAATTCAGCCTCTTCGAGGGGGAAACCTCCTTTACATTACATAAATGAACAATTCTTGGATGATTCAAATGACAAAACCTCCTTTCTATATTAGGAGTCTAAGGAGTCATAATATAACCCAACCGACCTAACAATAATAATATAAATCCACAAAAATAACAATAGAGGGATTCTATGGGGCACAGTAATAACAAT